>OZ014419.1:5945149-5962649 GCA_963965975.1 Xestospongia bergquistia | reverse complement strand
TAGTTATTGAACATAGTTGAACAATTGCCCACTGTTTATGGTTGGAAATGTTTTTCACTGAAACAAATATTGGCCATGGCTAAAGCCATTCTCTGTACAAGTTAAAGTGAAGGGTCAGGGCTCAAGTATAAGCAGGTGAATGTGTTTATTCACATGTTGGTACGACCTCTTATACATGCACATGTCCCATAATGCCATCAGTTAAGCTACCAGCAGTAGTTAGATGAATAAAGTGCCACCATATGTAGTCATTTATGCATTGTTTATACATGTACATAATATAAACAGTACACTTATTAGTGATATGTATTATTTGTATCATTACATTAGAACAATATCCTAAATGTTTAACCAAAAGTATATTTCAGTAATAACTTGCAACATAATACACGTGCATATGTAATCATCAGTCATTTACTTTGTCCCTTCTCTCTCCCTCTCTCTCTAGCAATACTTGCCATGGCAACCATTAATTCATTCTTGGATATCTGTCATTAATCATTGGAATGGTAACCTTTTATAGGACTGTACAACTGTAGAATCACACAAAGGATAATTTGATCAATTAGATTATTATGGAGACAATGACCTCATCAGTTAATGCTCCCAGACCCTTGAAACTGGAACCAGAAATGATCTCATGTGTTCTTCCTTTTGGCTTGGCTACATTTGTTCATTTATCTGTACAGTCAACCAGGCGTTTAGCATTTACCCATTAATCTATTTATATAATTTTATTTACATATTATAGTTAATACTGAAACAGAATATGAGAAGAGAGACAAGTCCATTCATTATGGCATGAATGGTCAGTGATAGGTGATAGTCGTATGAGAATCATGTGATCATAATACATATGTTATATGAAAATCATGTTAATATAGTACATAATTAAGTCAATATTGTCTTTCTCTCTTTAGATTATTGACTTCACAGGAAAATTGATGCACTGTTGTATCATTCGTTCATCCAACAAATGACAACCATCCATTCATTCACATAATTTTATTCACCTACCTATGTATCTATCTATCTATATTACAGGTGGTATCTTAGGTATTGTAATGTTTGTGGTGATCTGAATGTCAAGGGAGAGCTAAGTCTGGCTACAATAACTCGCTGACTTGTGGTGATGTCTATTATGCCACTCAAGATAAGTCCACCCACCCTCCTCTGTATCATAAGGCTCTTGAATCACACATGGACAGACAGTCATTGTGTTTGGTATATTTTGATTTATTAAATTTTTTATGATTAATAAACAATAAACGAATCACTGAATTGGGGGAGGTGGTACTGCTATCACAACAAGAATAACATTGTTATTAATAATTCTCAAACATCTCTATCTGAGGTTTGCCATCTGTCTTGTCTTGGCCATTGTCCAATTCGCCTTCATTAGTAACAAGTACAAAAACATATGCTAATTATAATCCTGAGGAGATAGCATCAGTATGTTCTTCATCAATGACACACAGAGCAGTTAAACATAGCCAGAACTGTGTGTGTGTGTGCGTGTGTCAGATATTACACGTATGTATTATATCAGCTACTACGCACAGCATGGGAATACATTCCAGAACCTTACAAGTTTCTTAATCGATCTTTTTCACTCCAGTAGTAAGAGATAATACATTAGATGTAACACATGTACATGTGTACTACTTACTTACCCTAATACTTTAGGAACATAGAACCACAATTCCTCAAAGGAGTAGTCAGAATAAGGCCATAAATGGAAATTAATATTATTATAGGGATAGTTCGAAAATGGCAATTATATTTAATTACGTTACAGTGCTTTACCTGCTACTGATCCATTAATACATACTCGTACATCATAAGAACCAGCTAAGATTGGTACCCATGTCACAGTTATAAGTACCTTCCTTAACAGCCATATAATCTACACTCCTGTAGTAAGAGATAATACATTAAATGTAACACATGTACATGTACACTACTTACCCTAATATTTTAGGAACATAGAACCGCAATTCCTCAAAGGAGTAGTCAGAATAAGGCCACAAATGGAAATTAATATTATTATAGGAATTGTTCGAAAATGGCAATTATATTTAATTACGTTACAGTGCTTTACCTGCTACTGATCCATTAATACATACTCGTACATCATAAGAACCAGCTAACATTGGTACCCATGTCACAGTTGTAAGTACCTTCCTTAACAGCCATATAATCTACACTCCTACATTAAATGCAACGCATGTACATGTATACTGCTTACCCTAATACTTTAGGAACATAGAACTGCAATTCCTCAAAGGAGTAGTCAGAATAAGGCCACAAATGGAAATTATTATTATTATAGGGATTGTTCGAAAATGGCAATTATATTTAATTACGTTACAGGGCTTTACCTGCTACTGATCCATTAATACATACTCGTACATCATAAGAACCAGCTAACATTGGTACCCACCTCACAGTTGTAAGTACCTTCCTTAACAGCCATATAATCTACACTCCTGTAGTAAGAGATAATACATTAAATGTAACACATGTACATGTATACAACATACCCTAATACTTTAGGAACATAGAACCGCAATTCCTCAAAAGGAGTAGTCAGAATAAGGCCACAAATGGAAATTATTATTATTATAGGGATTGTTCGAAAATGGCAATTATATTTAATTACGTTACAGTGTTTTACCTGCTACTGATCCATTAATACATACTCGTACATCATAAGAACCAGCTAACATTGATACCCATGTCACAGTTGTAAGTACCTTCCTTAACAGCCATATAATCTACACTCCTGTAGTAAGAGATAATACATTAAATGTAACACATGTACATGTATACTACTTACCCTAATACTTTAGGAACATAGAACCGCAATTCCTCAAAGGAGTAGTCAGAATAAAGCCACAAATGGAAATTAATATTATTATAGGGATTGTTCGAAAATGGCAATTATTTTTAATTACATTACAGTGCTTTACCTGCTACTGATCCATTAATACATACTCGTACATCATAAGAACCAGCTAACATTGGTACCCATGTCACAGTTGTAAGTACCTTCCTTAACAGCCATATAATCTACACTCCTGTAGTAAGAGATAATACATTAAATGTAACACATGTACATGTATACTACTTACCCTAATACTTTAGGAACATAGAACCGCAATTCCTCAAAAGGAGTAGTCAGAATAAGGCCACAAATGGAAATTATTATTATTATAGGGATTGTTCGAAAATGGCAATTATATTTAATTACGTTACAGTGCTTTACCTGCTACTGATCCATTAATACATACTCGTACATCATAAGAACCAGCTAACATTGGTACCCATGTCACAGTTGTAAGTACCTTCCTTAACAGCCATATAATCTACACTCCTGTAGTAAGAGATAATACATTAAATGTAACACATGTACATGTATACTACTTACCCTAATACTTTAGGAACATAGAACCGCAATTCCTCAAAGGAGTAGTCAGAATAAGGCCACAAATGGAAATTATTATTATTATAGGGATTGTTCGAAAATGGCAATTATATTTAATTACGTTACAGGGCTTTACCTGCTACTGATCCATTAATACATACTCGTACATCATAAGAACCAGCTAACATTGGTACCCATGTCACAGTTGTAAGTACCTTCCTTAACAGCCATATAATCTACACTCCTGTAGTAAGAGATAATACATTAAATGTAACACATGTACATGTATACAACTTACCCTAATACTTTAGGAACATAGAACCGCAATTCCTCAAAAGGAGTAGTCAGAATAAGGCCACAAATGGAAATTATTATTATTATAGGGATTGTTCGAAAATGGCAATTATATTTAATTACATTACAGTGCTTTACCTGCTACTGATCCATTAATACATACTCGTACATCATAAGAACCAGCTAACATTGGTACCCATGTCACAGTTGTAAGTACCTTCCTTAACAGCCATATAATCTACACTCCTGTAGTAAGAGATAATACATTAAATGTAACACATGTACATGTATACTACTTACCCTAATACTTTAGGAACATAGAACCGCAATTCCTCAAAGAAGTAGTCAGAATAAGGCCACAAATGGAAATTAATATTATTATAGGGATTGTTCGAAAATGGCAATTATATTTAATTACGTTACAGGGCTTTACCTGCTACTGATCCATTAATACATACTCGTACATCATAAGAACCAGCTAACATTGGTACCCATGTCACAGTTGTAAGTACCTTCCTTAACAGCCATATAATCTACACTCCTGTAGTAAGAGATAATTAATTAAATGTAACACATGTACATGTATACTACTTACCCTAATACTTTAGGAACATAGAACCGCAATTCCTCAAAAGGAGTAGTCAGAATAAGGCCACAAATGGAAATTATTATTATTATAGGGATTGTTCGAAAATGGCAATTATATTTAATTACGTTACAGTGTTTTACCTGCTACTGATCCATTAATACATACTCGTACATCATAAGAACCAGCTAACATTGGTACCCATGTCACAGTTGTAAGTACCTTCCTTAACAGCCATATAATCTACACTCCTGTAGTAAGAGATAATACATTAAATGTAACACATGTACATGTATACTACTTACCCTAATACTTTAGGAACATAGAACCGCAATTCCTCAAAGGAGTAGTCAGAATAAGGCCACAAATGGAAATTAATATTATTATAGGGATTTTTCGAAAATGGCAATTATATTTAATTACGTTACAGTGTTTTACCTGCTACTGATCCATTAATACATACTCGTACATCATAAGAACCAGCTAACATTGGTACCCATGTCACAGTTGTAAGTACCTTCCTTAACAGCCATATAATCTACACTCCTGTAGTAAGAGATAATACATTAAATGTAACACATGTACATGTATACTACTTACCCTAATACTTTAGGAACATAGAACCGCAATTCCTCAAAAGGAGTAGTCAGAATAAGGCCACAAATGGAAATTATTATTATTATAGGGATTGTTCGAAAATGGCAATTATATTTAATTACGTTACAGTGTTTTACCTGCTACTGATCCATTAATACATACTCGTACATCATAAGAACCAGCTAACATTGGTACCCATGTCACAGTTGTAAGTACCTTCCTTAACAGCCATATAATCTACACTCCTGTAGTAAGAGATAATACATTAAATGTAACACATGTACATATATACTACTTACCCTAATACTTTAGGAACATAGAACCGCAATTCCTCAAAGGAGTAGTCAGAATAAGGCCACAAATGGAAATTAATATTATTATAGGGATTTTTCGAAAATGGCAATTATATTTAATTACGTTACAGTGTTTTACCTGCTACTGATCCATTAATACATACTCGTACATCATAAGAACCAGCTAACATTGGTACCCATGTCACAGTTGTAAGTACCTTCCTTAACAGCCATATAATCTACACTCCTGTAGTAAGAGATAATACATTTAATGTAACACATGTACATATATACTACTTACCCTAATACTTTAGGAACATAGAACCGCAATTCCTCAAAGGAGTAGTCAGAATAAGGCCACAAATGGAAATTAATATTATTATAGGGATTGTTCGAAAATGGCAATTATATTTAATTACGTTACAGGGCTTTACCTGCTACTGATCCATTAATACATACTCGTACATCATAAGAACCAGCTAACATTGGTACCCATGTCACAGTTGTAAGTACCTTCCTTAACAGCCATATAATCTACACTCCTGTAGTAAGAGATAATACATTAAATGTAACACATGTACATGTATACTACTTACCCTAATACTTTAGGAACATAGAACCGCAATTCCTCAAAAGGAGTAGTCAGAATAAGGCCACAAATGGAAATTATTATTATTATAGGGATTGTTCGAAAATGGCAATTATATTTAATTACGTTACAGTGCTTTACCTGCTACTGATCCATTAATACATACTCGTACATCATAAGAACCAGCTAACATTAGTACCCATGTCACAGTGTAAGTACCTTCCTTAACAGCCATATAATCTACACTCCTGTAGTAAGAGATAATACATTAAATGTAACACATGTACATGTATACTACTTACCCTAATACTTTAGGAACATAGAACCGCAATTCCTCAAAGGAGTAGTCAGAATAAGGCCACAAATGGAAATTAATATTATTATAGGGATTGTTCGAAAATGGCAATTATATTTAATTACGTTACAGGGCTTTACCTGCTACTGATCCATTAATACATACTCGTACATCATAAGAACCAGCTAACATTGGTACCCATGTCACAGTTGTAAGTACCTTCCTTAACAGCCATATAATCTACACTCCTGTAGTAAGAGATAATACATTAAATGTAACACATGTACATGTATACTACTTACCCTAATACTTTAGGAACATAGAACCGCAATTCCTCAAAGGAGTAGTCAGAATAAGGCCACAAATGGAAATTAATATTATTATAGGGATTGTTCGAAAATGGCAATTATATTTAATTACGTTACAGGGCTTTACCTGCTACTGATCCATTAATACATACTCGTACATCATAAGAACCAGCTAACATTGGTACCCATGTCACAGTTGTAAGTACCTTCCTTAACAGCCATATAATCTACACTCCTGTAGTAAGAGATAATACATTAAATGTAACACATGTACATGTATACTACTTACCCTAATACTTTAGGAACATAGAACCGCAATTCCTCAAAGGAGTAGTCAGAATAAGGCCACAAATGGAAATTAATATTATTATAGGGATTGTTCGAAAATGGCAATTATATTTAATTACGTTACAGGGCTTTACCTGCTACTGATCCATTAATACATACTCGTACATCATAAGAACCAGCTAACATTGGTACCCATGTCACAGTTGTAAGTACCTTCCTTAACAGCCATATAATCTACACTCCTGTAGTAAGAGATAATACATTAAATGTAACACATGTACATGTATACTACTTACCCTAATACTTTAGGAACATAGAACCGCAATTCCTCAAAGGAGTAGTCAGAATAAGGCCACAAATGGAAATTAATATTATTATAGGGATTGTTCGAAAATGGCAATTATATTTAATTACGTTACAGGGCTTTACCTGCTACTGATCCATTAATACATACTCGTACATCATAAGAACCAGCTAACATTGGTACCCATGTCACAGTGTAAGTACCTTCCTTAACAGCAATATAATCTACACTCCTGTAGTAAGAGATAATACATTAAATGTAACACATGTACATGTATACTACTTACCCTAATACTTTAGGAACATAGAACCGCAATTCCTCAAAAGGAGTAGTCAGAATAAGGCCACAAATGGAAATTATTATTATTATAGGGATTGTTCGAAAGTGGCAATTATATTTAATTACGTTACAGTGCTTTACCTGCTACTGATCCATTAATACATACTCGTACATCATAAGAACCAGCTAACATTGGTACCCATGTCACAGTTGTAAGTACCTTCCTTAACAGCCATATAATCTACACTCCTGTAGTAAGAGATAATACATTAAATGTAACACATGTACATGTATACTACTTACCCTAATACTTTAGGAACATAGAACCGCAATTCCTCAAAAGGAGTAGTCAGAATAAGGCCACAAATGGAAATTAATATTATTATAGGGATTGTTCGAAAATGGCAATTATATTTAATTACGTTACAGGGCTTTACCTGCTACTGATCCATTAATACATACTCGTACATCATAAGAACCAGCTAACATTGGTACCCATGTCACAGTTGTAAGTACCTTCCTTAACAGCCATATAATCTACACTCCTGTAGTAAGAGATAATACATTAAATGTAACACATGTACATGTATACTACTTACCCTAATACTTTAGGAACATAGAACCGCAATTCCTCAAAGGAGTAGTCAGAATAAGGCCACAAATGGAAATTAATATTATTATAGGGATTGTTCGAAAATGGCAATTATATTTAATTACGTTACAGTGCTTTACCTGCTACTGATCCATTAATACATACTCGTACATCATAAGAACCAGCTAACATTGGTACCCATGTCACAGTTGTAAGTACCTTCCTTAACAGCCATATAATCTACACTCCTGTAGTAAGAGATAATACATTAAATGTAACACATGTACATGTATACTACTTACCCTAATACTTTAGGAACATAGAACCGCAATTCCTCAAAGGAGTAGTCAGAATAAGGCCACAAATGGAAATTAATATTATTATAGGGATTGTTCGAAAATGGCAATTATATTTAATTACGTTACAGGGCTTTACCTGCTACTGATCCATTAATACATACTCGTACATCATAAGAACCAGCTAACATTGGTACCCATGTCACAGTTGTAAGTACCTTCCTTAACAGCCATATAATCTACACTCCTGTAGTAAGAGATAATACATTAAATGTAACACATGTACATGTATACTACTTACCCTAATACTTTAGGAACATAGAACCGCAATTCCTCAAAAGGAGTAGTCAGAATAAGGCCACAAATGGAAATTATTATTATTATAGGGATTGTTCGAAAATGGTAATTATATTTAATTACGTTACAGTGCTTTACCTGCTACTGATCCATTAATACATACTCGTACATCATAAGAACCAGCTAACATTGGTACCTATGTCACAGTGTAAGTACCTTCCTTAACAGCCATATAATCTACACTCCTGTAGTAAGAGATAATACATTAAATGTAACACATGTACATGTATACTACTTACCCTAATATTTTAGGAACATAGAACCGCAATTCCTCAAAGGAGTAGTCAGAATAAGGCCACAAATGGAAATTAATATTATTATAGGGATTGTTCGAAAATGGCAATTATATTTAATTACGTTACAGGGCTTTACCTGCTACTGATCCATTAATACATACTCGTACATCATAAGAACCAGCTAACATTGGTACCCATGTCACAGTTGTAAGTACCTTCCTTAACAGCCATATAATCTACACTCCTGTAGTAAGAGATAATACATTAAATGTAACACATGTACATGTATACTACTTACCCTAATACTTTAGGAACATAGAACCGCAATTCCTCAAGAGGAGTAGTCAGAATAAGGCCACAAATGGAAATTATTATTATTATAGGGATTGTTCGAAAATGGTAATTATATTTAATTACGTTACAGTGCTTTACCTGCTACTGATCCATTAATACATACTCGTACATCATAAGAACCAGCTAACATTGGTACCCATGTCACAGTGTAAGTACCTTCCTTAACAGCCATATAATCTACACTCCTGTAGTAAGAGATAATACATTAAATGTAACACATGTACATGTATACTACTTACCCTAATATTTTAGGAACATAGAACCGCAATTCCTCAAAGGAGTAGTCAGAATAAGGCCACAAATGGAAATTAATATTATTATAGGGATTGTTCGAAAATGGCAATTATATTTAATTACGTTACAGGGCTTTACCTGCTACTGATCCATTAATACATACTCGTACATCATAAGAACCAGCTAACATTGGTACCCATGTCACAGTTGTAAGTACCTTCCTTAACAGCCATATAATCTACACTCCTGTAGTAAGAGATAATACATTAAATGTAACACATGTACATGTATACTACTTACCCTAATACTTTAGGAACATAGAACCGCAATTCCTCAAAGGAGTAGTCAGAATAAGGCCACAAATGGAAATTAATATTATTATAGGGATTGTTCGAAAATGGCAATTATATTTAATTACGTTACAGGGCTTTACCTGCTACTGATCCATTAATACATACTCGTACATCATAAGAACCAGCTAACATTGGTACCCATGTCACAGTGTAAGTACCTTCCTTAACAGCCATATAGTCTACACTCCTGTAGTAAGAGATAATACATTAAATGTAACACATGTACATGTATACTACTTACCCTAATACTTTAGGAACATAGAACCGCAATTCCTCAAAAGGAGTAGTCAGAATAAGGCCACAAATGGAAATTATTATTATTATAGGGATTGTTCGAAAGTGGCAATTATATTTAATTACGTTACAGTGCTTTACCTGCTACTGATCCATTAATACATACTCGTACATCATAAGAACCAGCTAACATTGGTACCCATGTCACAGTTGTAAGTACCTTCCTTAACAGCCATATAATCTACACTCCTGTAGTAAGAGATAATACATTAAATGTAACACATGTACATGTATACTACTTACCCTAATACTTTAGGAACATAGAACCGCAATTCCTCAAGAGGAGTAGTCAGAATAAGGCCACAAATGGAAATTATTATTATTATAGGGATTGTTCGAAAATGGTAATTATATTTAATTACGTTACAGTGCTTTACCTGCTACTGATCCATTAATACATACTCGTACATCATAAGAACCAGCTAACATTGGTACCCATGTCACAGTGTAAGTACCTTCCTTAACAGCCATATAATCTACACTCCTGTAGTAAGAGATAATACATTAAATGTAACACATGTACATGTATACTACTTACCCTAATATTTTAGGAACATAGAACCGCAATTCCTCAAAGGAGTAGTCAGAATAAGGCCACAAATGGAAATTAATATTATTATAGGGATTGTTCGAAAATGGCAATTATATTTAATTACGTTACAGGGCTTTACCTGCTACTGATCCATTAATACATACTCGTACATCATAAGAACCAGCTAACATTGGTACCCATGTCACAGTTGTAAGTACCTTCCTTAACAGCCATATAATCTACACTCCTGTAGTAAGAGATAATACATTAAATGTAACACATGTACATGTATACTACTTACCCTAATACTTTAGGAACATAGAACCGCAATTCCTCAAAGGAGTAGTCAGAATAAGGCCACAAATGGAAATTAATATTATTATAGGGATTGTTCGAAAATGGCAATTATATTTAATTACGTTACAGGGCTTTACCTGCTACTGATCCATTAATACATACTCGTACATCATAAGAACCAGCTAACATTGGTACCCATGTCACAGTGTAAGTACCTTCCTTAACAGCCATATAGTCTACACTCCTGTAGTAAGAGATAATACATTAAATGTAACACATGTACATGTATACTACTTACCCTAATACTTTAGGAACATAGAACCGCAATTCCTCAAAAGGAGTAGTCAGAATAAGGCCACAAATGGAAATTATTATTATTATAGGGATTGTTCGAAAGTGGCAATTATATTTAATTACGTTACAGTGCTTTACCTGCTACTGATCCATTAATACATACTCGTACATCATAAGAACCAGCTAACATTGGTACCCATGTCACAGTTGTAAGTACCTTCCTTAACAGCCATATAATCTACACTCCTGTAGTAAGAGATAATACATTAAATGTAACACATGTACATGTATACTACTTACCCTAATACTTTAGGAACATAGAACCGCAATTCCTCAAAAGGAGTAGTCAGAATAAGGCCACAAATGGAAATTAATATTATTATAGGGATTGTTCGAAAATGGCAATTATATTTAATTACGTTACAGGGCTTTACCTGCTACTGATCCATTAATACATACTCGTACATCATAAGAACCAGCTAACATTGGTACCCATGTCACAGTTGTAAGTACCTTCCTTAACAGCCATATAATCTACACTCCTGTAGTAAGAGATAATACATTAAATGTAACACATGTACATGTATACTACTTACCCTAATACTTTAGGAACATAGAACCGCAATTCCTCAAAGGAGTAGTCAGAATAAGGCCACAAATGGAAATTAATATTATTATAGGGATTGTTCGAAAATGGCAATTATATTTAATTACGTTACAGGGCTTTACCTGCTACTGATCCATTAATACATACTCGTACATCATAAGAACCAGCTAACATTGGTACCCATGTCACAGTGTAAGTACCTTCCTTAACAGCCATATAGTCTACACTCCTGTAGTAAGAGATAATACATTAAATGTAACACATGTACATGTATACTACTTACCCTAATACTTTAGGAACATAGAACCGCAATTCCTCAAAAGGAGTAGTCAGAATAAGGCCACAAATGGAAATTATTATTATTATAGGGATTGTTCGAAAGTGGCAATTATATTTAATTACGTTACAGTGCTTTACCTGCTACTGATCCATTAATACATACTCGTACATCATAAGAACCAGCTAACATTGGTACCCATGTCACAGTTGTAAGTACCTTCCTTAACAGCCATATAATCTACACTCCTGTAGTAAGAGATAATACATTAAATGTAACACATGTACATGTATACTACTTACCCTAATACTTTAGGAACATAGAACCGCAATTCCTCAAAGGAGTAGTCAGAATAAGGCCACAAATGGAAATTAATATTATTATAGGGATTGTTCGAAAATGGCAATTATATTTAATTACGTTACAGGGCTTTACCTGCTACTGATCCATTAATACATACTCGTACATCATAAGAACCAGCTAACATTGGTACCCATGTCACAGTTGTAAGTACCTTCCTTAACAGCCATATAATCTACACTCCTGTAGTAAGAGATAATACATTAAATGTAACACATGTACATGTATACTACTTACCCTAATACTTTAGGAACATAGAACCGCAATTCCTCAAAGGAGTAGTCAGAATAAGGCCACAAATGGAAATTAATATTATTATAGGGATTGTTCGAAAATGGCAATTATATTTAATTACGTTACAGGGCTTTACCTGCTACTGATCCATTAATACATACTCGTACATCATAAGAACCAGCTAACATTGGTACCCATGTCACAGTGTAAGTACCTTCCTTAACAGCCATATAGTCTACACTCCTGTAGTAAGAGATAATACATTAAATGTAACACATGTACATGTATACTACTTACCCTAATACTTTAGGAACATAGAACCGCAATTCCTCAAAAGGAGTAGTCAGAATAAGGCCACAAATGGAAATTATTATTATTATAGGGATTGTTCGAAAGTGGCAATTATATTTAATTACGTTACAGTGCTTTACCTGCTACTGATCCATTAATACATACTCGTACATCATAAGAACCAGCTAACATTGGTACCCATGTCACAGTTGTAAGTACCTTCCTTAACAGCCATATAATCTACACTCCTGTAGTAAGAGATAATACATTAAATGTAACACATGTACATGTATACTACTTACCCTAATACTTTAGGAACATAGAACCGCAATTCCTCAAAGGAGTAGTCAGAATAAGGCCACAAATGGAAATTAATATTATTATAGGGATTGTTCGAAAATGGCAATTATATTTAATTACGTTACAGGGCTTTACCTGCTACTGATCCATTAATACATACTCGTACATCATAAGAACCAGCTAACATTGGTACCCATGTCACAGTTGTAAGTACCTTCCTTAACAGCCATATAATCTACACTCCTGTAGTAAGAGATAATACATTAAATGTAACACATGTACATGTATACTACTTACCCTAATACTTTAGGAACATAGAACCGCAATTCCTCAAAGGAGTAGTCAGAATAAGGCCACAAATGGAAATTAATATTATTATAGGGATTGTTCGAAAATGGCAATTATATTTAATTACGTTACAGGGCTTTACCTGCTACTGATCCATTAATACATACTCGTACATCATAAGAACCAGCTAACATTGGTACCCATGTCACAGTGTAAGTACCTTCCTTAACAGCCATATAGTCTACACTCCTGTAGTAAGAGATAATACATTAAATGTAACACATGTACATGTATACTACTTACCCTAATACTTTAGGAACATAGAACCGCAATTCCTCAAAAGGAGTAGTCAGAATAAGGCCACAAATGGAAATTATTATTATTATAGGGATTGTTCGAAAGTGGCAATTATATTTAATTACGTTACAGTGCTTTACCTGCTACTGATCCATTAATACATACTCGTACATCATAAGAACCAGCTAACATTGGTACCCATGTCACAGTTGTAAGTACCTTCCTTAACAGCCATATAATCTACACTCCTGTAGTAAGAGATAATACATTAAATGTAACACATGTACATGTATACTACTTACCCTAATACTTTAGGAACATAGAACCGCAATTCCTCAAAGGAGTAGTCAGAATAAGGCCACAAATGGAAATTAATATTATTATAGGGATTGTTCGAAAATGGCAATTATATTTAATTACGTTACAGGGCTTTACCTGCTACTGATCCATTAATACATACTCGTACATCATAAGAACCAGCTAACATTGGTACCCATGTCACAGTTGTAAGTACCTTCCTTAACAGCCATATAATCTACACTCCTGTAGTAAGAGATAATACATTAAATGTAACACATGTACATGTATACTACTTACCCTAATACTTTAGGAACATAGAACCGCAATTCCTCAAAGGAGTAGTCAGAATAAGGCCACAAATGGAAATTAATATTATTATAGGGATTGTTCGAAAATGGCAATTATATTTAATTACGTTACAGGGCTTTACCTGCTACTGATCCATTAATACATACTCGTACATCATAAGAACCAGCTAACATTGGTACCCATGTCACAGTGTAAGTACCTTCCTTAACAGCCATATAGTCTACACTCCTGTAGTAAGAGATAATACATTAAATGTAACACATGTACATGTATACTACTTACCCTAATACTTTAGGAACATAGAACCGCAATTCCTCAAAAGGAGTAGTCAGAATAAGGCCACAAATGGAAATTATTATTATTATAGGGATTGTTCGAAAGTGGCAATTATATTTAATTACGTTACAGTGCTTTACCTGCTACTGATCCATTAATACATACTCGTACATCATAAGAACCAGCTAACATTGGTACCCATGTCACAGTTGTAAGTACCTTCCTTAACAGCCATATAATCTACACTCCTGTAGTAAGAGATAATACATTAAATGTAACACATGTACATGTATACTACTTACCCTAATACTTTAGGAACATAGAACCGCAATTCCTCAAAGGAGTAGTCAGAATAAGGCCACAAATGGAAATTAATATTATTATAGGGATTGTTCGAAAATGGCAATTATATTTAATTACGTTACAGGGCTTTACCTGCTACTGATCCATTAATACATACTCGTACATCATAAGAACCAGCTAACATTGGTACCCATGTCACAGTTGTAAGTACCTTCCTTAACAGCCATATAATCTACACTCCTGTAGTAAGAGATAATACATTAAATGTAACACATGTACATGTATACTACTTACCCTAATACTTTAGGAACATAGAACCGCAATTCCTCAAAGGAGTAGTCAGAATAAGGCCACAAATGGAAATTAATATTATTATAGGGATTGTTCGAAAATGGCAATTATATTTAATTACGTTACAGGGCTTTACCTGCTACTGATCCATTAATACATACTCGTACATCATAAGAACCAGCTAACATTGGTACCCATGTCACAGTGTAAGTACCTTCCTTAACAGCCATATAGTCTACACTCCTGTAGTAAGAGATAATACATTAAATGTAACACATGTACATGTATACTACTTACCCTAATACTTTAGGAACATAGAACCGCAATTCCTCAAAAGGAGTAGTCAGAATAAGGCCACAAATGGAAATTATTATTATTATAGGGATTGTTCGAAAGTGGCAATTATATTTAATTACGTTACAGTGCTTTACCTGCTACTGATCCATTAATACATACTCGTACATCATAAGAACCAGCTAACATTGGTACCCATGTCACAGTTGTAAGTACCTTCCTTAACAGCCATATAATCTACACTCCTGTAGTAAGAGATAATACATTAAATGTAACACATGTACATGTATACTACTTACCCTAATACTTTAGGAACATAGAACCGCAATTCCTCAAAGGAGTAGTCAGAATAAGGCCACAAATGGAAATTAATATTATTATAGGGATTGTTCGAAAATGGCAATTATATTTAATTACGTTACAGGGCTTTACCTGCTACTGATCCATTAATACATACTCGTACATCATAAGAACCAGCTAACATTGGTACCCATGTCACAGTTGTAAGTACCTTCCTTAACAGCCATATAATCTACACTCCTGTAGTAAGAGATAATACATTAAATGTAACACATGTACATGTATACTACTTACCCTAATACTTTAGGAACATAGAACCGCAATTCCTCAAAGGAGTAGTCAGAATAAGGCCACAAATGGAAATTAATATTATTATAGGGATTGTTCGAAAATGGCAATTATATTTAATTACGTTACAGGGCTTTACCTGCTACTGATCCATTAATACATACTCGTACATCATAAGAACCAGCTAACATTGGTACCCATGTCACAGTGTAAGTACCTTCCTTAACAGCCATATAGTCTACACTCCTGTAGTAAGAGATAATACATTAAATGTAACACATGTACATGTATACTACTTACCCTAATACTTTAGGAACATAGAACCGCAATTCCTCAAAAGGAGTAGTCAGAATAAGGCCACAAATGGAAATTATTATTATTATAGGGATTGTTCGAAAGTGGCAATTATATTTAATTACGTTACAGTGCTTTACCTGCTACTGATCCATTAATACATACTCGTACATCATAAGAACCAGCTAACATTGGTACCCATGTCACAGTTGTAAGTACCTTCCTTAACAGCCATATAATCTACACTCCTGTAGTAAGAGATAATACATTAAATGTAACACATGTACATGTATACTACTTACCCTAATACTTTAGGAACATAGAACCGCAATTCCTCAAAGGAGTAGTCAGAATAAGGCCACAAATGGAAATTAATATTATTATAGGGATTGTTCGAAAATGGCAATTATATTTAATTACGTTACAGGGCTTTACCTGCTACTGATCCATTAATACATACTCGTACATCATAAGAACCAGCTAACATTGGTACCCATGTCACAGTTGTAAGTACCTTCCTTAACAGCCATATAATCTACACTCCTGTAGTAAGAGATAATACATTAAATGTAACACATGTACATGTATACTACTTACCCTAATACTTTAGGAACATAGAACCGCAATTCCTCAAAGGAGTAGTCAGAATAAGGCCACAAATGGAAATTAATATTATTCTTTCATATATGACTGTTATCATCAATCTGTCCATCCATCCACTTACAACATTATAGAATTGACTGATTGTTCCTGACATATCAACATAGTTGAATTGAAAAGAGATAGAGAGAGTGTGTATACTCTAAAGGAATCCCAACAACTTACTGAGAGCATCATAACAACATTGACAGTCGAAAACACTCTAACTGGATAGTCAGAGAATATGACCGTCCCTCTGTATAAAATAATCATAGCACATATTGTGTTGGGGAGAGGGTGGAGTCATTTTGAGTGCCACACACATAAAGACATGGGAGACACGTCTTATCTCCTTTTACACATCAAGACATTGACTTATCACAGACGGGTCTCTCTTTTGACACTTGACCTACAGGCACCTTTGCCTCCACTGTAATATAGATAGAGTTGTCG
>OZ014419.1:5862649-5940149 GCA_963965975.1 Xestospongia bergquistia | reverse complement strand
ACACTTGGGTCAGGCCGGAGATTTCAGACCTGGGCACGATCTTCCCACTTCGCTCGCCGTTACTGAGGGAATCCCAGTTGGTTTCTCTTCCTCCGCTTATTGATATGCTTAAGTTCAGCGGGTAGCTCTCGCTCGATCTGAGGCCGCATATACTTCAGACACCGTGCCCAGTTCTCGGGGAAATGTGCACCTGCAACCGCTGGCTATAACTTCCCGCAACTGTGCACGACTACCTCACGCCAACTCACACACTGGAGGTGCCTTCATGACTTCCATAGGAAGCGAGGGCCCTCGACCAACAGTCGACTCTCTCTCCTCTGCTGGCAGCTATGTCGAGAGTCGGACAGCTACAGACAATTTCAACGGCCCTCAGCCGAACGTGCCTCGCCGGAGAGCCGGCAAGGCGCCATGTGCGTTCGACAATTCGATGATTCACTGAATTCTGCAATTCACAGCACACTCTCGCGCTTTGCTACGGTCTTCATCGACGCGCGAGCCAAGGGATCCACCGTTGGAAGTTGTACTTCAATACCTTTATAATAAAAGACTCTGGGACACACATTAGAAAACGACAACAAAAACAGCTCGACATAAAACGCCCGGGGCACCCTTCAGCTCGTGAACAGGTGCCCAAACGAGCGGGCGAGCCATCGTGCACACTCGATCGGTTATAAACAACCACCGACCGAACCGACAGAGAACGAAACGCCAAATCGCGTCCCGAACGCATACCGGTAATGATCCTTCCGCAGGTTCACCTACGGAAACCTTGTTACGACTTTTACTTCCTCTAGACGACGCAATTAGAACGACTTCTCGGAAACTCCTGGGCGACCGTCGCCGGACGCCAAGGCTCCAATCCGAAGTTCTCACTAAACCGTCCAATCGGTAGTAGCGACGGGCGGTGTGTACAAAGGGCAGGGACGTAATCAGCGCGAGCTGATGACTCGCGCTTACTAGGAATTCCTCGTTCAAGATCGACAATTGCAACCATCTATCCCCAGCACGACGGAGACTCGCAAGATTGCCCGCACCTCCCGGCGAAGGACACGCTCGCTGCCTCCGTCAGTGTAGCGCGCGTGCGGCCCAGAACATCTAAGGGCATCACAGACCTGTTATTGCCTCACTCCTCCCCCGGCTGAAACGCCGAGTGTCCCTCTAAGAAGTCGCCTGGCTGCGAGCCGGGACGCCGGCCGCCGACGAGGCACCTGCGAGGCAACTGCCCCGACGCGGACGCGACGCCCGCCGTTCGGAAACGGCACGACTAGTTAGCAGGTTAAGGTCTCGTTCGTTAACGGAATCAACCAGACAAATCACTCCACCAACTAAGAACGGCCATGCACCACCACCCATAGAATCAAGAAAGAGCTCTCGATCTGTCAATCCTTCCCATGTCCGGACCTGGTGAGGTTCCCCGTGTTGAGTCAAATTAAGCCGCAGGCTCCACTCCTGGTGGTGCCCTTCCGTCAATTCCTTTAAGTTTCAGCCTTGCGACCATACTCCCCCCGGAACCCAAAGGCTTTGATTTCTCCAAAGGTGCCGACGGAGTCGCACCCGACGTCCGCCGATCCCTAGCCGGCATCGTTTATGGTTGGGACTACGACGGTATCTGATCGTCTTCGAACCCCCAACTTTCGTTCTTGATTAATGAAAACATCCTTGGCAAATGCTTTCGCACTCGACCGTCTTCCGTAAATCCGAGAATTTCACCTCTGACAACTGAATACGAATGCCCCCAACTGTCCCTATCGACCATGACTGCCGTCCCGAAAACCAACAAAATAGGACAAAAAAGCAGCCCTATTCCATTATTCCATGCTAACGTATTCAAAGCGACTGGCCTGCTTGGAACACTCTAATTTGTTCAAAGTAAACGTCCCGAACTCCCCGACCGCTGCAATCAAGAGCAGACGGAGCCTCCGAGAGCACAGGGAGCCGCCGGGCAGTGCTCGCCTCTCGGCGGACCGCTCCGGCCGAGCACGCCGCACACCGACGACGGCGACGCCAAGTCCAGCGAACTGGACGAGACCGACCCCAGACGCCAGGGCACGAGCGCGGGCCCCGAAATCCAACTACGAGCTTTTTAACTGCAACAACTTTAATATACGCTATTGGAGCTGGAATTACCGCGGCTGCTGGCACCAGACTTGCCCTCCAATTGTTCCTCGTTAAGGGGTTTGGATTGGACTCATTCCAATTGCCGGACCGCTTTAGGGACCGGCATTGTTATTTATTGTCACTACCTCCCCGAGTCGGGATTGGGTAATTTGCGCGCCTGCTGCCCTCCTTAGATGTGGTAGCCGTTTCTCAGGCTCCCTCTCCGGAATCGAACCCTAATTCTCCGTCACCCGTTGCAACCATGGTAGGCCAATACCCTACCATCGAAAGTTGATAGGGCAGAAACTTGAATGAACCATCGCCGGCGCGGAGGCCGAGCGATTCGAGCAGTTACCATGAATCACCAAGCAGGAAGCTGGGAAGCGAAGCCGCCCAGGCTGGTTTTGGATCTAATAAATACGCCTCTTCCCAGCCGAGACTGAGTCGAGGCCTTCGGCATGTATTAGCTCTACGTTACCACGGTTATCCACGTAGTGGGAACACCATCAAATAAACTATAACTGATTTAATGAGCCATTCGCAGTCTCACGGTTCAAGCGTTTATACTTGCACATGCATGGCTTAGTCTTTGAGACAAGCATATGACTACTGGCAGGATCAACCAGGTAACTCCTCATCGGCACTGGGAACGGCCGAAACAGAGGCTAGTCCCTTCCAGCACAGCACAGGCTCACGCCAGCTATTGCATGCTGTCGGGGAACCCTCGACCGACGCAACTGACAAATCGCTTCCCTACTGCTCAGAGCGACACAACCGCTGCCAAGACAGGCAAGAGTCACCGAATAGGGCAACTTCCCTTCGAGGCAAACGGCTTGCATTGCAGCGACTGCGTTAACAGTCGTCCGCAACTGCTCAACATCAACAAAGCATACATCGTCAACGAACATCACAACACCCAGAGAAAACACGACAGCTCACACAGCGAGAGCTTCATGTTCGCTCCCTTCGCGACGACGAATTGAACGAAACCTCCTCTTCGAAGGCCCCACTCAACCACAGCGCCACGAAAGCAACCTCGTTGCAACGCCTGACTAACTCGAGGATGCTGCACTCCCTCGGTTAAAGGGAGAACAGAGCGCTCCTCAACAACCAAAAGGACACTTCGAACAAGACGAACACGACCACTTGGCGCATCCACCTTGCCACGTACAGTGCCCGCCACACGCCTGACAGAGAGGAGTCCGAGCACCAGCCAGAATATGCAACTCTCGAACAGAAAGCAAATTCAAACATCCACTCCCTCCCCTCTCATCTAAAGCACCAACCGAGAATGCTTCTCCAGGGAAACCGCTCGACGCTTTCACCGTCGGCTGAGGCAAGTCGGCCCGACTTCTCGGACGGATACTTCGCCTGAGAGATGATTCCGTCTGCCGGACGCTTCCGGCCGGATTCCTCTCGGGCTGTCCACCCTCGCACTTCCCACCGGTGAAGAGTCGGCCTCGCTCCTCAGACGGATAGTCCCCTGAAAGTTCAGTCATCCTGCCGGACGCTTGGGGCCGAAACCTTGTCGGGTTGTCTACTCGGGAACAAAGTCTCGATGGTGCCTTTAGCCAAGGAGAGCGACCCCAAACCGAAACTCATGCCCAGCTGAGTCGAACCTCTCCGTGTCTGACAATTTCTTTGCCCGTCTCATTGCCAAGGCGATCCCATCCTATCTCGACGTTCTTGGACACTCTCAGACAGCACAAGCACGGCGTCGTAACCGAGTACGATGGAACAAAATGTCATTCAATATCGTTCGTCTTCGCCAAGGTGAACGGCCCAAACAGTGAGTAGTACACGTTAACCAAATCATACTCCTGACCCAATCGTCTTCAGACTTGTTTCCATTCTTATAGTAATGAGAGAGAGCCTGTATGTTACCTGACCTCCAATATTAGAACAAGCTCAGCAAATTATTTAGTAGGATCAAAATCATCACCAGATATTTTTAATCAGGTTACTTGATCGATAAGACAAGGTACAAAGTCTCTACTGACTTCAGCGATAAGAAATGTTTGCATGTAAAGTAGCTGCTCAATATGACTTCCCTGAAAGTACCAAACTTATTAGTAGTATATCTCAGTATCTAAAAGTGAGTGCTACCCAAAAACAGAAGTGCCTGGCTGTAGAACAACATTAGTGACATTTGTACTACATAAGATTAAAAAGAAGATTCAATTCTATTCTTGCGGTAATGAGAATAAGCCTGTACAGTACATATTTGGACTGTCCTCCAGTATAAATAGATAGTCAGTGTTGTCGAGGATACTGTTGATATCATAATTATCAATCAATGTCAATTACCGTTGAATATATACATCGTATTTCTTTACCTCATACAATGTATTTCGATTCAACAATTCATTCAAAGAACAAGAGTCAGCTAATGCTAATGATATAGTCCAATAGAGTTTGGTATGACCATACCTTTCAGGAAGATCCACTTTAACAGCTTCTTTAAACATCTACATAAAGGTGAAATCATTGTCACTCACAATAGTTTACCAGTACAATAGTGATAATGAGTACAAGTCTTCACAATGATTACATAATATAAGCTTTAATTTCACCATCATCCATAATTATCACATAGAAGCTAACAGGACAAGAATAATGTTGTTATAAATAATTCTGTCTTCCTCAACCATATCTTCCTGAGGACCTGAGGAGATAGCAACAGTACATTTTTCATTAATGACACAAGAGCAGCTAAAAATAGCCAGCTATGTTGTAACTGTGTGTGTGTGTGTGTGTGTGTGTGTGTGTGTGTGTGTGTGTGTGTGTGTGTGTGTGTGTGTGTGTGTGTGTGTGTGTGTGTGTGAGAGAGAGAGAGAGATGTTAGACCTACTTATTAAATATTCATAATTATACACTATAAAATTACAAATAATGTAGTAAAGATGTCTATGTAGAAGAGAATAGATGCCACACAGGCTCATCAAAATAGCAATAGTCTTAAAGGACCATATGCTCTTTGGCACTCATTAGTAACCAGTACAAAAAGTGTACCTCTAACATGAACCTCACCTAAAACAGGTTTATAATCTTTAGGAATTTCTTGTGTCACTGCTGTCACAGCAGTATCACCAGTGACTTTCTAATGTAATGATACAAATAACACATAGTTATAATATACTACTAATATGTGTAATGTTTATATTGTGATATGAATCTGTCTTTTCTTCTTCTTCTCCTTTTTTGAAATGAGTGCTAGACAACAGGAGACTACCAAATACCTGAACAGATAGATGGATAGAGAGATAACTGAATAAAATTCTATGAATGAATAAATGCTTGCTATTGGTTGAATGAATGAATGAATGAATGACATAACAATACATCAATTCTCTTTTTAACTGTGAAGTCAATAATCTAAAAATGTAAGTACCTCAGTTTCACACTCTTTTTGCATAGCAACAGTACTAGTTGAACAGGCAAAGTAGCAGGTTTATCAGGTTGACCAAGTATTTCAATTTGTCTAGCTCGTATGTTATTTTGAACTCCGTCTAACTCAAAATGCACAATTTTACACTGTTCATCAACTTCAAGTACTATGAGAGTCTTCTAACCATCATGACTAGTAGATAGAAATACTAACTACTTATCTATCTATCTATATATATCTTTGTCCAACCATCTATAAATCCATTCCTCTTTTTAAAATCTAAGTCCATCCATCCATCAATATACCTCCCATCCATCCATCTATACATCCATTCTTACTCCAGAGTACTCTGGTTATCAATATGAATGAAGGCTGCAAATATCTTGATTGCTTTATCGTAGCCCACAGTAATAAAATAAAGCATAGCACATGTTCATCATGAGATTCTCAGAAGGTTTCAGTAGATTCATCAGTCAGCCCATTGCTCATAGCATCATTAGAGGAGACTTTGAGTTTACCAACAGATAATATGCTAATAATAATAACTCCACTAATGTGTCCTGTAAAAATAAAAATGCAGTGTCCATTTATTTCTGTATACTGTCCATTAGTAACATGCATGTCTGAATGTACCTATCCATCAATCTGATCTATCTATTGTATATCTAATCTATCTCTTTTTATGTCACTCTATCTGATTTTAAGAGGTTCCCCCTGTCAGTCAAATATCTTACAACTTGCTTTGCAGGTGTTTCTCTCTCTCAGAGAGAGTTTCATTGATGTTAGCAAATACCTGACTATGAAGTAAAAATGAGTGATCTTGAGATTGGAAGTCAAGACACTAACATTTGAGGGCCATCTGTTGAGCTATAGAACCAACAGGTTAACTAGAGAGAGTGGGGGAGGGAGAGCGGAAGAAAGAAGAATAACAAACTGTACATACATGTACTTATGAAAATGTACTAGTACTTAACATGAGACACTGCAAGTAGAATTGTATGGGATAGTTTAGTGGATTTTATATTTAACATTCTCTTTCTATAAGAGCATGGTCTCTTGTTAACAATATATTTAATCCCTTCAGGTTTTACATCCTCTAGTTCTTTAACTTTATTGTAAGAGAAAGTATAGCATTCTCTCTTAATGTCAATTAATGAAACATTAGATTACTTGATCCAATAACAAGCATCATTCTCTATCTACAGAGAGAGATCACATGATTATCATGCACATGACATTGTGAGATATCATGATGTAACTATCAAGTTGTTAACACATCTTGTCATTTGACTATCACATGACTTACTTCTCTGAGTATGACAGACCATTCCAGGTTTGATCAGTGCAATAGAAGGAGCTGCAAAAGATGGTTGAGCACATATTCTCAGACCAGCTGCCTTCAATCCTGTGAACGTCTTCTTTTAACAACTTCTACAATGAGTCTCCTCTTTTTGTTTATCATCTAATGGTTGTTGTGAACTTTCTCACTCTCTCTTTTGGTCTCCTAAAGTGATGTCTCCAGAGGAAGGACATTATATGTTTGGCCATCTCTGTTAAAATAGAAGACATGTAAATCATATAACAAGAATGGGAGGGGATAGTTGGTGCATAACATGTACATGTAAATCAATGTATATATACATATATTGGGAGGAGCCACCAATCTTAGCATACTGTTAGGGATAGTTTGGAAAATGGCAATTATATTTAATTACGCTACATTGCCTTAACTGCTACTGATCCATTAATACATACTTGTATATCATAAGAACCAGATAACATTGGTACCCATGTCACAATATATGTACCTTCCTTATGTTAGGTAACAGCCATATAATCTACACTCCTGTATTAAGAGATAATACATTAGATGTAACACATATACATGTGTACTACTTACCCTAATACTTTAGGAACATAGAACCACAATTCCTCAAAGGAGTAGTCAGAATAAGGCTATAAGTAGATTATTTTTTCATATGACTGCTATCAATCTGTCCATCTGTCCATCCATCTATTCACTTACCATCATCATAGAAATTGACTGATAGACATAGTTTTTTCCTAATATACATACAATAAACTTGATCTGTTTATTGACAACTGGAGTATATGTTGTCTTTAGTTCAAGAACTGATGCATTAGCATCAACAGAACAATCTGATTAAAACACCTAATGGATGAATGATTAGGTGAATAGATAGCTAGATGTATGAATGGATCAATGAATGGGTAGATAGATGGATGAATAAATAGATAAACAGATGAATGAATGAATGGATAAACACATTGATAAATGGACAGACAGAGAAGAGAAGAAAAGAGTCAGGTTGACTCAGTATTTCAATTTGTCTAGTTCGTATGTTATTTTGAACTTCATGTAACTCAAAATGTACAACTTTATACCATTCATCAACTTCAGATACTACGAGAGTGTTCCAACCATCATGACTAGTAGCCAACTTACTCTATAACCAGCAGTTAAAAAAGCATTTACAGTACATGGAAATATTCAAGCTGTTTTTGTCACGTCTAACAAAGGGAGATAACATTGCTATTTGATAGTAGATAGAAACACTAAGTACTTATCTATGTCTCTCTCTTTATCCAATCATCTATAAAGCCATTCTTCTGCTTAAAATCAGATCCATCCATCACTTTACCCATCCATCTATTCATCCATTTGAGTCAATACGAATGGAGGCTAGTGCCACCATCTCCACTTTTTTCTCTTTTCTTTCTTCAACTTTTCCATTTCTTTCTTCTCCTCTTTGTAGCAGTTATGGAGCTCTTGAGTGTAACACAGCACGTTTGGAAGTGCAAACATGACAGATGAGTTATTGATGACCTTCTGAGAGATATGATCCCAAAATTCACAAGATGATTAAGTGGTGAGAAAAGTAGAGGGCAAAAAATTTCTTCTGATTTTGACTTAGCATCAACTTTTTCTTCTTATTTATCATTTTCAATTTTCTTTTCTGTGTTGAAGGATCTGCTTTCTCTTTCAATAATTCAGGATGAAACTTTAAATAGACAGAAGAAGCATTTGAGAACTCAAATGCTTTGTAGCTGTAACCTCAAAGAGTGAGAGGGAGAGTCATTTCATTCACTAAAAATCATGTATCTTTACAGATGTACCATTTCAATACCTTCAATTTTATTCCCTTTAGTCAGTGGGGGATCCCTTCACATTAAGTTAGGAACAAATATTGTGACCACATCGAACAATGCTGTATGTACCAGGACCATCTAGAGAGAGGGAGAGAGAGAGATGGGGGGAGAGAAAGTAAGACAAAGAGAGAGAGTGAGAGAATATACTCTAAAGAATTAAGTGATGTCATTACCTCTTGGCCAACAGCACATGATACATGTACATGCAGACAATAATAACTGGTATCATTTTTCAGTATTAACTATAATACGTACTTCATTACCTAAATTAAATAGATAAAAAATATTATATAGATTATTGGATAAATGGATAGGCAGTTGGCTTAACAAATGAATGGATGGATGGATGGATGGATGAATGAACAGATAGATGGACAAATGGATGGGTGGTTATATGAAGGTATGGATAGTGGTTGAATAAATGGACAAACAGAGAAGTGAAGAAATGGATCCTTGAGTATATTCTAGTAATGAAAATCATTACCGGAATATACTTTTGGATAAACACTTAGGATATTGTCTAATAATTAGGAACATTAAAACCAGTAATACCATTTTATCATAACTTGTTTTGCAAGTTGAGCTCGTAGAGTTCGAGAAACGAGGGCTAACAACTTCGAGATAACAGCTGGAAAATTTAATAATTCCTCTTCACTAGAAATTCCTTCTAAATAGAGTCAAAAAAAGTGATAACAAGATCATTGAATGTTATCCTAGTCAAGATTACTAACTAATACTAAAAGATTACTGATCACTGTTTTCTAGTGTTATGTATTTATTCAAAATTGGAACTTGAGAAGATCACAGTTATTGAGATTATACAAGTGAGTGCTAGCATGCTTAACAGTGGTGGTAGTCATATAACATACTTGTTATAATGGTCAGGCAAAAACAAACCGACAAATTTATTTCTCAAGGTCATCACAAACAATCTACTTCCTTATTTAGACAAAAGATCCAGGAAGAAACTCAGAGCATAACTAGACATGTTACTCTCCACCAACAGTCACTGATAGTGTAAATATTAGTCTGTAACGAAGGAAGTCCATACTGATTACTGAAAAAGAATAAACATGAATTTTTAATTCATACTTTTAAGTCATACTCCTGACCCAATCATCTTCAGTCCTAGGACATCGACTATTACATAATGTTGTCGACTTTGTCGCCGGTTCTTATTGTCTGCATGTACCATGTACTACAAATGACTAGTGTTATGATACTGAAAAAGGAGATATGAGAATTGCTCTAGCTGCTGTTCAAGAGCTATTGATATTACTTAATTCTTTGCAATACTCTCACTCTCTCTCTCTCATCTGCACACAAGTTACCTCAATGATTACATTCTGTAATCAATCTATTTTTCACTATACAGGACAACCCCCGTAGCTCATCCTCATTTCTTGGATGTGGCCACACCCCTGTTTGAGGTATATAATGATGTGAAGAGGAAATTGTCAGTTACGTTTGAGTGAACCAATCAAAATGTGACTGTCACTTTTCCCCCATCTAGTTCTATCAGTAACCACTTTAGTATACCATGTGGAAATATGCTTACTACGTTGGCTACAAATATAAGAATGTAAGACTATTTGTCCTTCTATATGTCTGTCTCTTCAGTATTTTATCAACCAACTATTAATTATGCTAATATAGAGGTGAAAGAAGTAAAGAGAGAAACAAAAAATGAGAAATATTGTAGCAATAGGTCTAGTCAGCAGTTTAGCAGAAGAATAACTCTATGGTCAGAAGCCATGGTTGGGATTGAGACGATATTACTGAAGCCAAATGTACTGACAAAATGTTACTTTAATTAATAATTTTTAGTTTTAAATACAAATAAATGAATTTTGAATATTAGGATAAACTTAGTAATGTATTTATTATAATTTCTGTTTATACATTGTCATAATGTCCACAATATCTATTAATTTAGTTCAATATCAAGACTGGGTGTAGATTAAATGCAGAACCTACCTAACCTACATCACACTTTTATATTATACCACCAATCTCTTCAACTGTACTCTCAATAACCTATAATGACATACATGTAAGTAACAGACTATTATTATTGTTAATCAATTACTTACTGGAGGTATCTGGACAGCACAATTAGGCAGATTCTCCCAAATAGCAGCTGTTTCTTCATTACTTTCAACACAAGCTTCTATAATTGTTTACCGATAGCAGCCACATTCTATTCAATTAACAAGTAGTATATGACTTAACAGTAAGTATGTATGAATGGTTGTAAAATCTACTTGTAATTAATTGTGACCTGAAAAGGGACCACTTCTGTCGAATAAAAAAATCTCAGTACCTGACAGTCATTTTGAAGCGTCTTTAAAGACAAAGTTCTTTCTGGATTAGCACGTAGAAGCATTCATATATTAGTGTACTGTATGCGGGGGTGGAAAATTAAATTCCACTATTCTCAAAATTAATTTTGGGCAGTTGCCACTGTATTTCCGTTTATATCTTGTTTCTTGAGCAACGTATGCATTTATCCAAGGATCAAACAATTCAGCATTGTCTATACTTTAAAATGGTATGAAAATTGAAAATGACAGAAATGACTCAAATGGTGCCTTTTGCATATCCAGTCACAATTACTCCTCTCACAATAAAAAGTACTGATATCTTTAAAATTGAGAGTTGGCACAAGTTATGAACAACTACAGAATGCTAGAAGGCATTCAAAGCTGACATGAGAATATACTTGTGGCTCATTAGTTGTCAATTGCATTGGTGCTTGTCATCAAATATAAATTTGACTATAGCTATAGCTTTACTTTAACTAATACTTTCTATTGCTTATAGACTTTAAACATTGTTTCATATAACTTTTTATTACCTCATCCTCTAATTCTTTTTCATCAATTTTTTTTTGTTGCCTGCAATGAAATAATAATTATTAAGAGTTAACATGTAGCAAGTTACATAATCTAGTGTACAAGCACTAATATTTTTTGGCCATTACAATGAAAAGCACTACTAAAGTGCAGAACCCTCACCACAGTAGTAACTTAAATCATAGAAATATTAACCTTCCATATTTCCATTTAGAATTTGTTCATCATACTATAATACTGTAGTTCAAAAACTATAGGTGTGGCAATATTTGATGACAATTCATGAGTGTGAGTGACATTACTAAAGTAACGAGAGTTTATAAAGGCTCTTTTTTGCTAAGTCATGCATTTTATAGACTTGTATATGGTTTTTGTAACAACTATATAACAGTTGTCATGTGATAACAACAGTCATCACCAGATGTATATTTTCCACTAAAACTGTTGGCAAAATGTCAAGGTGAGTAACAGTTTAATAACATCATTGTAAACTTTCCCACTGGCTGCAATTAAAGGTGTTGCTCCATTTTTCATAGAAAGATTTGGGTCAGCACCATTGTTAAATAATGTAAAACAAGAGACAAGTGACCTTTTTGGGAGGCAAAACCAACTGCTGTTGCTCGATTGCTGTTCTGGGTATTTATTAAAATATTCCAGTCAAGTAAAAGTTGAACAATATCACTATAACCTTGATTACTGGCTATCATAAGAGGTGCTGTGCCATCATTCAAAGCTAGGTTAGGATCTGCTCCGTTACTAAGTAAGACATATATCACTGATAAGTGACCATTCTGGCTGGCACAAAATAAAGCAGTTGAACCATTTTTGTGGGTCTTTCTTGGTGTAACTTGCCTATGATGACATCATGTGATATCACTACTGCAATTTAATACTGTAGTTTAATATTACATGTGGTATTATTGGTATTGTAGGTAATACTGGTATTGTAAGTAAAACTAGTATTGTGGGTAATACTGGTATTGTAGGTAATACTGGTATTGTGGGTAATACTGGTATTGTGGGTAATACTGGTATTGTAGGTAATACTAGTATTGTGGGTAATACTGGTATTGTAGGTAATATGAGTATTATGGTAATACAGGTATTGCAGGTATTGTGGGTAATAATGGTATTGTAGGTAATATTGGTATTCTAGGTAATACTGGGTAATATGAGCATTATAGTAATACAGGTATTATATAGGTAATACAGGTATTGTGGGTAATAATGGTATTATAGGTAATATTGGTATTCTAGGTAATACTGGTATTCTAGGTAATACTGGTATTGTGGGTAATAATGGTATTGTAGGTAATATTGGTATTGTAGGTAATACTGGTATTGTAGGCACTGCATCCAGCTGGATGTTGCCTTGATGATTTCTTCAGAAAGTGCTTCACACTAATATAGTGTTAATATCATTATACTACACAGATGGCTGTTAATGTCAGTGTCATCAGTTAGAACTAAGATCATTTAAGGATGCTTTAAGATATAACAAAGTTAGTGACATTTGTACAATAATTATTATACAATAAACAATGCAGTGACAATAAAAAACAAAACAAGGTTGTATAATGGAAACACAGAAATTAAAGTAACAACTAATTGTATTGAATGTTTATATTTATGTGTACCAACTTAAAACAATAATTACTAATAAAGACCTTTTTTCATTTCTACAGCTATGTCTCTTAATATAACATCATCTTCTCCATACAATACGTCACAAATTTCAATAAGATATTGTTTAGCATCTTGCTGACTTTTCATTTGTCTATGTAACTCATGAACTACTTTGCTGGCTCTTTGATAAGCTGTATCACTTTGTACACTCATAACATCATCTACAAATGTATCAGTTAGGATTTGTCTGGTGTTGAATTTATCTATTAATCGATCAAAGTTTGACTTAATGGCTTCAGCTAAATTAAACATCTGCTTTTGAAATATTTCTGATGGAACATTGGGTTGAACTACAGAAAAATATAAATTTAATGTGAAAAATATTCCTACTTGACACATATATGGTGGAAATAACTGTATTTTTTATTTTTACAAGGCAAATTACAGGATGCATACCTGTTTCAATGGTTTGTAAACATCCAGTGTTAATCTCCAAACTTGGTTGTTCTATAAAAGAGCATTTAAAAATCAATTTATTTGTAAATATAATGCATACGGGGACTGAAAGAACGAATAATGTGTATCTCTTTAGTATCAGACTTTATTCCCTTTAATGGAACAACATAGTCTAGTTCTGTGACTTTAGTGAAATGATTAGAGCCAACAGATATTGTTATTAATATAGAGGAGACAGAAGGGTCACGAACATCAAAGCTGTCAATAACACGTTTAGTTACCTGCATCATAAACAAACTTTTGACTTTAATATAGTTATAAATAATACTTACCTGTACAGGTTTTTGTGTGGACGGATGTTCCATCCATGTTGAGGATGATCATTAAGAATTAGCTCAATCTGTTTTTCACTTTCAAATTCAAAGACTATACTTGGTCCTTCCTCAGCTTGAGGCAAAGATCGTCTTACATACTATTATAAGGAGGAAAGCAAATTATTATATTTTTATATACCTCATGAAGCACATTAAGATCTCTAGTAACTAGAAATCTCATCAGCCATTCATGCACTTTCTTTTCTTCATAAAACACCTTGCCTACATATAAAGGAGAAGGCCAGATATATTCCCACATTGTTTGTAAAATGGTCCATAAAGAAAATTTTTGGAGGCAAATACTCCCATATTGTTCATTAGGGTTGAACTCTCCTCCTTCTATTACTTCAAATTGGTAGAAAAGTGAACATTTTTGATTAGGAGCTATAGCAAAACTCAGACAATTTGCATCATCTTGTGTGACTAGATGTAGACAATGTTGGATCTCTAATTTGACTGGTTTGAGAAGTGGCTTAGACAGAGATATCCCATACACAGCACTGACTAATTCTGTTCCCTTAGGTAATTGAAACTGTCCATCAACCAGTACTGTCACTTCTACTTGACTGGTCTCTATTGGGGATAAAGTGCCTTGTGGTACACTAATGATTATACCATTCTCCTCCCAATTAAAAAGGTTAGAACTGTCTCCTTGTATTAGAAATGACCTCTTGTCTCCTACATACACATCTTGAAGATAATTAAACAATCTATCACTATCAAATCAAAAGACGCTCAATATCATAATAACATTGACAAAAGACATACCCTTTAACTTCTCCTATTGACAACTCTTTCTGTTGGGTAACACTCTCCTCATTAAATTCTATTAAAATAGATTATTTAATATGTTACAGACAGTATTATTATTACGTAATCACTTACTGTCATTTAGTGTCTGTATATCTATGACATCACTAGATACCATCATTTGTTCTAAACCATTAAAAAGTTATAATAAAGTGGACAACAAGACTCCAATGCTTGCATGGATGTTTGTTTGCACACATCAACATCTTTAAGTTTAAAGACTTGTGTATGAACATGTGAATGTTATACATGATACATAATTGGGCATGGAAAGTTAGTCTTTACTTCACCATATGGCTTAGTTTACCAGGCCTCAATTCAAGACTGGGCCTTTATTAGGAGGAGGCTTCTATTCAAGGGAATATCATAATAATCACTGAAACTCTTTTGTTTATACTGGCTATAGACATGCTACTCATATAATTTTACTAAGATAACACAAGGGAGATAGTAGTGCTACATATATTAGTGTGCAGAAAAGATATTCTTGACTCACTTGTTGTGTTAATTCCCTTACATTCCTCTGGAAGATCATCATCTTCTAGATCAGAAATTTGTGCAATATCAGAATCTTCTAGTAACGAGTGATCAGTTGATAGTCCACCAGTTATATAACCTGACTCAACAGAACCTGACATCATCTAAACCAGCCTTTGTTTCTCGAAGTAGTGATACAATGTTATGATGACTGTATTAATGAGCTATGTCTAAAGGTGTGTGACCAGCCATATCTTTTAGAAGTGGATTGGCACCACATTCTAATAAATGTCTGACAATATTCTCATGTCCATATTGACAAGAAAGGTGCAATGCTGTAGTACTGATAGAAGTTTGATGATCAATATTAACTTGTGTCTTCAATAAATCTCCGACAATATTGTAATATCCTTTGGCACAAGCTATCACAAGAGGTGTCCAACCATTGTCCACACCTAGGTTAGGATCTACCCCATTAATGAGTAAGGTGGCAACAGAAGACAAGTGACCATTCTGGCTGGCAGCATAAATTTCTGTTCTACCATTGTAGTTCTGGGTATTTATAGGAACACTTCTCTCTAATAATAGTTGGATAACTTCATCATGACCATTTTGACTAGCTAACATTAGAGGTGTTGATCCATTTTTCATAGCAAGATTAGGAACAGCACCATTGTCAAGTAAGGAAAACACAATAGACAAGTGACCTTTCAGAGACGCAAAACCAATTGCATTTGCTCCATCCTTTCTTTGGCCATTTATTAGAACTTTACTCTCTAGTAATAGTTGGACAACATCACCATAGCCATTTAAACTTGCTATCATAAGAGGTGTTGTGCCATCATTCATAGCTAGATTAGGATCTGCCCCATTACTAAGTAAGGTAGAGATGACTGACAAGTGACCATTCCTGCTTGCACAAAAAAGTGCTGTTTCTCCGTTTTGGTCATGGGTGTTTATTGGAACATTTCTCTCTAGCAATAGTTGGATGACATCACTGTGACCATTTAGACTAGCTATCATGAGAGGTGTTATGCCATTATTCATAGCTAGGTAAGGATCTGCCCCATTTCTAAGTAAGGTAGAGATGACCAATGAGTGACCATTCTGGCTGGCACAATAAAATGCTGTGACTCCATCCTCATTCTGGGTGTTTATTGGAACAGTTCTCTTTAGCAATAGTTGGACAACATCGTCATGCCCATTTAGACTGGCTATCATAAGAGGTGTTGTGCCATCACTCATAGCTAGGTTAGGATCTGTTCCATTACTAAGTAGAGTACACATCACTGATAAGTGACCATTCATGCTAGCTGCAAAAATTGCCGTTCTTCCATTTCTGTCCTGGATATTTAATAGAACATTCCTCTCTAGTAATAGTTTAATAACATCATTATAACCTTTCCCACTAGCTGCCATTAGAGGTGTTGCTCCTTTGTTCATAGCAAGATTAGGATCAGCACCATTACTAAATAAGGTAGAGATGATTGTTAAGTGACCATTCTCACAGGCACAATAAAATGCTGTGATTCCATCCTCATTCTGGATGTTTATTGAAACATTTCTCTCCAGTAATAGTTGGACGACATCACTATTGCCATTTAGACTGGCTATCATAAGAGGTGTTGTGCCATCATTCTTAGTTCGGTTAGGATCTGCCCCATTACTAAGTAGGGTACACATGACTGACAAGTGACCAGTCATGCAGGCAAGGTAAAATGCTGTCACTCCTTTCTTGTTCTGGGTGTTTATTGGAACATTTCTCTCTAGCAATAGTTGGACGACATCATCATGGCCATTTAGACTGGTTATCATAAGAGGTGTTGTGCCATCATTCTTACCTCGATTAGGATCTGTCCCTTTACTAAGTAGGGTGCACATGACCGATAAGTGACCATTCTGACTGGCATAATAAAATGCTGTCACTCCTTTCTTGTTCTGGGTGTTTATTGGAACATTTCTCTCTAGTAATAGTTGGACGACATCATCATGGCCATTTAGACTTGCTATCATCAGGGGTGTAGTGCCATCATTCTTACTTAGATTAGGATCTGCCCCTTTACTGAGTAATATAAAAATGATCAATAAGTGACCATTTTGACTGGCACAATAAAATGCTGTCACTCCTTTCTTGTTCTGTGTGTTTATTTTAACATTTCTCTCTAGTAGTAGGTTGACGACATCACTATGCCCGTTTAGACTAGCTACCATAAGAGATTTTGTGCCATCATCCTTAGCTAGCTTAGGGTCTGCCCCATTACTAAGAAAGGTAAAGATGACTGATAAGTGACCATTTTGGCTGGCAAGATAAAGTGCTGTGAATCCCTTTTGTCCTGGGTGTTTATCAGAATATTTCTTTCTAGTAAAAATTGAACAACATCACAATGGCCATTTAGACTAGCTATCATAAGAGGTGTCATGCCATCATTCTTAGCTAGGTTAGGATCTGCTCCATTATTAAGTAAGGTAGAGATGACTAATGAGTGACCATTCTGGGTAGCGCAAAAAAATGCTGTGATTCCATCCTCGGTCTGGGTATTTACAGGAACATTTCTATTTACTAATAGTTGAACGACATCATTATGACCATTTTGACAGGCTGCCATTAGTGGTGTTGCTCCATTCTTCATAGAAAGATTTGGCTCAGCATCATTGTTAAGTAATGTAAAAAAAAGAGACAAGTGACCTTTTTGGGAGGCAAAACCAATTGCTGTTGCTCCATGGCTGTTCTGGGTATTTATTAGAATATTCCAGTCAAGTAAAAGTTGAACAACATCACTGTAGCCATGATTACTGGCTATCATAAGAGGTGTTGTGCCATCATTCTTAGCTAGGTTAGGATCTGCTCCATTACTAAGTAAGGTAGATATGACAGAGAAGTGACCATTCTCGCTGGCACAATAAAATGCTGTTACTCCATTTTGGTTCTTGATGTTTATTGGAACATTTCTTTCAAGTAACAGTATGACAACATCACAATGGCATTTAGACTTGCTATCATAAGAGGTGTTGTGTCATCATTCTTAGCTAGGTTAGGATCTGCTCCATTATTAAGTAAAGTAGAGATGACTAATGAGTGACCATTCTGGCTGGCACAAAAAAATGCTGTGACTCCATCCTCATTCTGGGTGTTTATTGGAACATTTCTATTTACTAATAGTTGAACAACATCATTATGACCATTTTGACAGGCTGCCATTAGTGGTGTTGCTCCATTTTTCATAGAAAGATTTGGGTCAGCATCATTGTTAAGTAATGTAAAAACAAGAGACAAGTAACCTTTTTGGGAGGCAAAACCAATTGCTGTTGCTCCATCGTTGTTCTGGGTATTAATTAAAATATTCCAGTGAAGTAAAAGTTGAACAACATCACCAAAGCCTTGATCACTGGCTATCATAAGAGGTGTTGTGCCATTATTTTTTTCTAGGTTAGGATCTGCTCCATTACTAAGTAAGGTAGAGATGACTGATAAGTGACCGTTCTGGCAGGCACAAAAAAATGCTGTGAATCCCTCCTTGTTCTGGATATTTATTGGAACATTTCTCTCTAGTAATAGTTGGACAACATCATTATGGCCATTTAGACTTGCTATCATAAGAGGTGTTGTGCCATCACTCTTAGATAAGTTGGGGTCTGCTCCATTGCTAAGTAAGGTACAGATGACTGACAAATAACCTTTCTCACTGGCACAAAAAATGTTGTAACTCCCTTCTTGTTCTGTGTGTTTATTGGAACATTTCTTTATAGTAATAGTTGAATGACATCAGCATGGCCATTTACACTGGCTATCATAACAGATGTCCAACCATCATTTTTAGCTAAGTTAGGATCTGCCCCATTACTAAGTAAGGTAGAGATAACAGATAAATGACCATTCTGGCAGGCAAGATGAAATGCTGTAAATCCCTCCATGTTCTGTGTGTTTATTGGAACATTTCTCTCTAGTAACAGTTGGATGACATCACTGTGGCCATTTAGACTAGCTATCATAAGAGGTGTTGTGGCATCATTTTTGGCTAGGTTAGGATCTGCCCCATTTTCTAATAAGGTAGATATGACTGATAAGTGACCATTCTTGCTGGCAAGGTGAAATGCTGTGAATCCCTCCTTGTCCTGGGTGTTTATCAGAAGATTTCTTTCTAGTAAAAATTGGACAACATCACAATGGCCATTTAGACTAGCTATCATAAGAGGTGTCATGTCATCATTTATAGCTAGGTTAGGATCTGCTCCATTACTGAGTAAAGAAGAAATAACAGGTAAGTGACCATTCAGGCTGACACAATAAATTGCTGTTGCTCCATTTTGGTTCTGCATGTTTATTGAAACATTTCTTTCTAGTATTAGTTGGACAACATCACCAAGACCATTTAGACTGGCTATCATAAGAGGTGTCCAACCATCATTCTTAGCTAGGTTAGGATCTGCTCCATTACAAAGTAAGGTATACATGACTGATAAGTGACCATTCTGGCTGGCACAATAAAATGCTGTGAATCCCTCCTTGTCCTGGGTGTTTACTGGAACATTTCTCTCTAGTAACAGTTGGACAACATCATTATAGCCATTTAGACAGGCAATCATAAGAGGTGTTGTGCCATCATTCTTTGCTTGGTTAGAATCTGTCCCATTGCTAAGTAAGGTGGAGATAACTGATAAGTAACCACTCTTGCTGGCAAGATAAATTGCTGTTTCACCAGACTGTTTTATCAGGTTAGGATTATTTTATTAAGAATTCCTATTTTAAGAAGAAGAGCTATAGCAGGAAGAGGACCACCAGACTGTATAGTCCTTCACAAAGCTGCGTCAAATGTCATGTCATCTTGTGTTGAATTGTAACTAAACAATGTGTTATATTCTACTGTTAGTGAAATTACTCCAAGTAGTAATAACTCTTCATGATTATATTTTAATTGTGCAATGAGGTCAGCAGTTTCTTTAGACACACTACATGTAATACTCATGCTAGTACTACATCTTTTGACAATCATGTCAGTGAGTAAATCTTCATAATCTTGAAAAAGGAGTTTTGCCAGAAACTCAAACTGCTGTATTGTTACCTCTAGCCACATTCCTTGCACTTTTAGTTCTACTTTCACTTTTTCTGATGTGTTACCTTTTGATTTAATAATGACCAAATCTTTCATTTTTGTTGACGTTTTAAATGTCGTTAAGTCACTTTGGTAATTCTGCACTTCATCCGGCAAGTCAGTGTCAAAAAGAAACATCTCAACTATTTTTTGAAGAAGTTGATATTTGAGATAATGCCATTTGGTCTGTAGCTTATCAAATAATGTGTCATATGTGATATCACTTTCATTTGGTATTGACATTTGGTCACAAAGCTTTTGTTGTTTCAAGTATCGATAAAATGGTAAAAGTTTGTTTGGTCTGTCTACTAAAGACTCCCGTGTTTTTGAGACTAACTTGACAAACCTGTGTTTAAAATGAGTAATTTCTTTTACTATGTCTATTTGAAGAGGCACTTTAGACAAACTTGCTTGTTGCTCTTCAATGGCAGAGTTAATGTTAAGACGTTGATCATCATTTACAATCCTATGTTCTTCATGCTGTGGCTTTGATGGTACATCATCTAATATAGTAGAATATTTGTTTCTGATATGCTCAGCAACTACTGGATTGATTTTGTCTACTGCATTAGCTACAGTACACCATGAATGTACAGTGTCTCTTTGATCAAGCCATTTTTGTAAGCAATCAATTTTCCATTGTCCAGTTCCTGGATATTGTTCCCTGATATCTTCAATATCTGACACATTAAGGACTACAGCCAATTCATCACATTCAACTTCTTCTAGTTCATTACTTAGTAGATTGAGAGTAGGTGGACTGAGATTATCAGACATTTTGAACAGTAAAATGAAACAATTCAATAAAATATTATTGTAATGGTTGTCATAACTACACACATGTATTTATAATAATTACTAGTATAGTTGTATCATGCTCTGTATGATGTGTATACATACTACAATGAATTTAGTCGATAACATACCTCATAAATCTATGTACATCTGTTCAATTGATCAAAATATTTTGATAACTGAGTAAGTTGGTCACAGTAGTTTAGGGTCAGTAACATATGTCACACAAAGCGTCATTAGATATAAAGAACACTGCCTTAGTAGATATTCAGCTAATGGGAATGATCGTTACTTCTAACAGCAGGTTTTGTCATGAGGTTAGGGAAGTAGACACCTTTAATTTAAGAAGACACCTTCAATGACTAGATGTTTATTATTGATGATTACTATAGTCAATAGATGAATTGAGAAAGTACAAGTATAGATTCTAGCTTAGCAACTAATCAACACCCACACAACCTAAAGTTAAGAGTCGATAAATATAAGATAACAGCTATTAATTGTCACTTAGTCTTGCAAGCCACACCCACAGATGTGGCTGGCTCGCCACTAAATTTGTAGGGTGGGGCTTGCTTCCTCAAGTCTACTGCCAATAAAGCAGTTGTTTGAGGAGTCAATGACCATTTTTGGTAAACATAATAGGTTTCCCACTGACCATTTGTGACAGCTAAGAATTGATTTTGGTTGCTAAAATAGTTCTCCTTTGCCAAAGATTGTCCTCCATTTTTTATGTACAATCAAACCTGGTCCACCAGTTAATTTTTGGCTATAATTTTGAGACAATTTCACATATAAATTTCCTTCTAAACTTAGACCTCAGTTATTGTACTGTTCATTAAGGTTAAATTGTCCCCTTAGATCAAACTGGTAGGGAGCTGAAGATTTTTGATTAGGAGCTGTAACAAAACTCAGATAATTTACTTCATCTTGAGCAAATAAATGTAAACATTGTTGGATCTCCGACTGGTTTGAGAAGTGGCTTAGACAGAGATATCCATATACAGCACTGACTAATTCTGTTCCCTCAGGTAATTGAAATTGTCCACCAACTATATAGTGTTGTTACTTCTATTTCACTGGTCTCTATTGGAGACAAAGTGCCTTGAGGAATATTAACACTAATTGACATCATTAAATACCATCATTTGTACTAAACCATTAAAAAATAATTATTATAAACAACAAGACCCCATTGGAAGAATAAATAATAACAATATACCATATTTCCTTGAATGTAGGCCTGGGCCATTCAGTATTTTGGCCAGGCCTTAAAATGAAAGGGGGCCTTTATTACTTGATTAGTATTAATGAACATGCAACATTAAAACCACATCACACAAAGCTCTTTGTTTTGATTTTCATCTGCACATTAAACAGCTTTAAGTTTGAAAGACTTTACATGAGCATTTTCAAACACACATATGATTATGATTGGAGGTGGAAGGTCATTGGAAGTAGGAAATGAACAATAATCTTATTCACTTATTGTGTTAATTCCATTACATTCCTCTTGATGATCATCTTCTAGATCAGAAATTTGTCCAATATCAGAATCTTCTACTAACGAGTGATCAGTTGATAGTCCACCATTTGTATAACCTGACTCAACAGAACCTGACAATGATTCTTGATTGTAATGTAAACCAGCCTTTGCTTCTCGAAGTAGTGATACAATATTATGATGACTGTATTGGTGAGCTATATCTAGAGGTGTATGACCAGCCATATATTTTAGAAATGGATTAGCATCACATTCTAATAAATATCTGACAATATTCTCATGTCCATATTGACAAGAAAGGTGCAATGCTGTAGTACCAATATTGATCAATATTAACTTGTGTCTTCAATAAATTTCTGACAACATTGTAATATCCTTTGGCACAAGCTATCATATATGCTAAAAGCAATGGGTGGACACCTCTTATATAAGAGGTGTCCACCCATTGCTTTTAGTAAGGTTAGGATCTGCTCCATTACTAAGTAAGTTAGAGATAATCAATAAGTGAGCGTTCTGGTTGGCACAATAAAATGCCGTTGTTCCATTTTGGTTCTGGGTGTTTATTAGAACATTGCTCTCCAGACAACATTAACATGGCCATTTAAACTGGCTATCATAAGAGGTGTAAAACCATTATTTGTAGCTAGGTTGGGATCTACCCCCTTATTAATTTATGTAGAAACAACAGGACAAGCAATTATTCTAACTGGCTACAGTAATGTCCTACCATCATTCTTAGCTTGGTTAGGATCTGTTCCATTAATAAGTAAGGCATTTTAGCAAGCTATAGCAGCCACTTGACCATATCTGTTGTGTTTTGCTTTGATTTTATTATATTGACAACAAGATCTTTAATTTTTGTAGACTTTTGAAAACAACTAAATCTTCTTGATTTTTCTGTACTTTAGTAGTTAAGTCAGTGTCAGAAAGTTCTGAGGTATTCTGAAAAGATGAAAATCATTGAAGTAATAACAATGAGTGTCTAAGACATCAAACAATTTGTCATATGTGACATTAGCTTCATCTGGTAATGATGATTTGCCTTTTAATTGTAGTGTTTTCAAGTATCAATAAAAGGGTGAAAGCATATTTGGCCATTGTTGTAATGATGCCTGAGTTTCTGCAACTAATATACCAAATCTATCTATAAAGTCATTAATTGTTTGTGCAATTACTTGATCAATCTCAACTTCACTCTTGCTTGGTTGTTGCTCTTCGTTGATGTGGTGATTAATACTAATGATATCATCATTTTGGCTGATAAATTGTGTATTTGATGGTACATAATCTAATATAATAGTATATTTATTTCTAATATGCCCAGCAACTGCTGGATTGATTTTATCTACTACATCAGCTACAGCACACCATGAATATACAGTGTTACTTCGATCAAACCATTTTTATAAGCAACGCATTTTGTGTTCCCAAAGTTCTCGGTACTGCCCCTCAATACCTTTAATATCTTTATATAGCACTTTGGGAGCAATAACTAATTTATTTCATTCAACTACTTCTTCTAGTTCATCACAAAGTACATGAAGAGTAGGAAGACTGACATTGTGAACTGTAGAATGATAATCTAACTAAAATGGAATTATGCATGAATAATTTGTTTAGTTAAAGTTAGAATGGTGGTCACTAATCACTGGACTGGACTGAAGTTTTAGGTTAAAACATATAGTGAATTAACTTCTTAAGATTTGAAAATCATTGATTATACATATAATAAGCAGACCAATTGTTCTACATGGAACTGAACAGTACTAGTGTTGGAGTATATTAGTAAAAGTAAATATAACGGAGTGTTGGCTAATAACTTCTGGGGAATTGTTCAGTTTAAACATGGCAAGGCAATGTGTATGATAAAATCCATTCAGTTATCGTCAATATCCCATATTTTTCTGGGAAATACTGATATTCAACATCAAACATATTATATAACTCAATTTTAAAAAATGTGCAACAGCCCATTTGTTGTAAACTACACATGTATGTCTTGTTGCATAAACTTTTGTAAAGTTGTTTAAATTAACCATTCTTAAGTAAGATATTCTTTTAACATTCATTGTGAACTACATGTGTCCTCTTTTATACATGTTTATAAACTTTAAAAAAAAGAAATACTGTTAGAATATTTTGTACATGCACTACATTACAGAGTTTAATAATAAACAAGCTTATATAAACTATAGTAGTACCACCTCTAGTAAAGCTTTATTTACCAACAATATAGTATGCAATGATTTCATATTGAGATCGCATACACTTTTCTGCCAGCTAAGCTTTACCTAAGTAATCCAAATGGTTCACTTACTTCATTTGCAAAATTTCATCAGATTTATACATTACTGTACCATGATAGAAGTCACATTATTATGTATATCTACAGTAGTCCAGTCCAATGATTAGTGACTGCCATTTTGAATACATTATTGAATAAGTAGTGATCATTGAACATGAATTTGTGTAATACTATAAAGTATGTATATACCTTGGTGATATATTTATGGAAACTAAAATTACTTATTATAAGTGAATGTTTGTTTGTTATTCTATTAAAACATGAAATATGTGTATTCAAAATTATTTACTGGAGATATATATAGTAATTGAGATACAGTTTACTGTGTACTGTTTTTTTGTATTTTGATTTCCTGAAGTTAACATATACTAGTAGTATATGATTTGACAATATCTTTATGTTTACTAGGTAGACTTTGTGTTTCAACCTCAATAAAAACTCAAGCTATAATACTAGTGTTTACAGAAACCCATAAATAAACTGTGATCCATCATTATTAATATTCAAAGTAATTTGCAAGATCTGATTTATTCTCTCAAAATATGTAGTTTATTAGGTCTAATTTTCAGCAAACAAAAAATTAATCACACATCATAATAAAATTAGAATAAACAACAAATAGATGTTTGTATTACAATAATTATCTGTAATCACAAAACAACAATTATCACTAATGTATATCTCTTTTCATTTCTACAGCTATGTCTCTTAATATAATATCATCTTCTCCATACAATACATCACAAATTTCAATTAGATATTGTTTAGCATCTTGCTGACTTTTCATTTGTCTATGTAATTCATGAACTACTTTGCTGGCTCTTTGATAAGCTGTATCACTTTGTACACTCATAACATCATCTACAAATGTATCAGTTAGGATGTGTTCACTAAAAAATTTATCTAATATTTGATCAAAATTTGATCTTGACTTGATGGCACGAGCTAAGTTAGCCATCTGTTTTCTAAATATTTCTGATGGAGTCTCATGTTGAACTATAGAAAGACAAATTATAAGTAAATATTTCTGCTTGACTTACTATAATATTTAAAATTGCATTATTTATGAAATAGACATGAATGCAACACAGTAACTTAATTACCTGTTTCTGTTCCTGATAAATCTCCAATAGATCTTTCAACTAAATGTGGTTGTTCTATAAAGTGTAAAATAAATCACAACACAATATACAAATATTTCTTACGAGGACTAAAAGAACGAATAATGTGTATTTCTTTGACACTACTTTTCACACCCATTAATGGAACAGTGTAGTCTAGTTCTGTAACTTTAGTGAACAGACTAGGGTCAACAGATATTGTTATTAAAATAGAAGGAGTAGATGGATGTCGAATGCCAAATTTATCAACATCACGTTTAAATACCTATACAATTATAGAATATTAAAATTTCAAAAATATAGGCATACAATTGCAGGTCTTATGTGAGGACGAATATTCCATCCATGATGAGAATGATCAATAATTAATTCAACCTGATTTTCCTCATCTTCAAATTCAAATGTTACATTTGTTCCTTCCTCGGCTTGTGGTAGAGATCGTCTTACATACTATTATATAATACAAAAATTAGAAAGGATTACAACAAAGTTGACTCTTACCCTATCAAGAGCATTAAGATATTTAGTAACTACGAATCTCATTAGCCATTCATGAACTTTCTTTTCTTCATAAAACACTTTCCCTACATATATACACACAGGTGAACATCTGAATAGTCTTCGTACAAAGGTAACCAAAGAAAATTTTGAAAGCCAGATACTTCCATATGATTCGCCATGGTAGAACTGTCCTTCATCCTTTAGTTGGAATTGATAGGGGAGTGTAGAACCTATAGGAGCTATAGCGAAACTCAGACAATTTGCATCATCTTGTGTGACTAGATGTAGACAATGTTGAATCTCTAATTTGACTGGTTTGAGAAGTGGCTTAGACAGAGATATCCCATATACAGCACTGACTAATTCTGTCCCCTCAGGTAATTGAAACTGTCCACCAACCAGTACTGTCACTTCTACTCGACTGGTCTCTGTTGGAGATAAAGTGCCTTGTGGTACACTAATGATTATACCATTCTCCTCCCAATTAAAAAGGTAAGAACTGTCTCCTTGTATTAGAAATGACCTCTTGTCTCCTACATACACATCTTGAAGATAATTAAACAATCTATCACTATCAAATCAAAAGACGCTCAATATCATAATAACATTGACAAAAACATACCCTTTAACTTCTCCTATTAACAACTCTCTCTGTTGGGTAACACTCTCCTCATTAAATTCTATTAAAATAGATTATTTAATATGTTACAGACAGTATTATTATTACGTAATCACTTACTGTCATTTAGTGTCTGTATATCTATGACATCACTAGATACCATCATTTGTTCTACACCATTAAAAAAATTATAGTAAAGCAGACACAAGACTTTGCTTGAAATAGTTATAGAAAATAATAGTATACTATATTTCCTCAACTAGATGCCTGGGCCTCTAAACAGAGGATGCCTCTAAATGAAGGAGGCCTTTATTTCTTGATCAGTATTAATGCACATGCAACATTGTAACCACATTCACACTAAACTCTTTTATAGCAGCTTGGTTGGATTTTCATTTGCACATTAAACAAATCAAAACTTAAAAGACTTGTACACATTTTGAAGCATCATATGACACATGATAGGAGATGAAAACAATGGAAGTAGGCCTCTATTTTATTATTTGGCTCAATTTACCCAGGCCTTAATTTCAAACTGGGCCTTATTTGGAGGAGGCTTCTATTCAAGAAAATGTGATAGTAATGATTGGAACTCATCTGTCTTATACTGGCTACAGAATAACTATTCATATAACATTACTAACATAACACAAGAGAGATAGTAGTGCTATGTATATTAACATACAGTAAAAGGACTCACTTATCTTGTTAATTCCACTGCATTCTGCTAGAAAATCGTCATCTTCTAGATCAGAAATTTGTGCAATATCAGAGTCTTCTACTGATGAGTGATCAGTTGATAGTCCACCAGTTGTATAACCTGACTCAACAGAACCTGCTAATGATTCTTCATCATCATGTAAACCAGACATTGCTTCCTGAAGTAGTGATACAATGTTATGATGACCATGTTGATGAGCTATATCTAGAGGTGTGTGACCAGTCATATCTTTTAGAAGTGGATTAGCACCACATTCTAATAAACATATCACAATAAACTCATGTCCATATTGACTAGAAATGTGTAATGCTGTAGTACCAACAGTAGTTTGATGATCAATATTAACTTGGGCCTTTAATAAATCTCTGACAATATTGTTATGTCCTTTGGCACAAGCTATCATAAGAGGTGTAAAGCCATTATTGTTAGCTAGGTTAGGATCTGCCCCATTACTAAGTAAGGTAGAGATGACTAACAAGTGACCATTCATGCAGGCAAGATAAAATGCTGTAACTCTTTTCTTGTTCTGGGTGTTTATTGGAACATTTCTCTCTAGTAATAGTTGGACGACATCACTATGGCCTTTTTCACTCGCTATCATAAGAGGTGTTGTGCCATCATTCTTTGCTTGGTTAGGATCTGCCCCATTGCTAAGTAAGGTAGAGATAACTGTTAAGTGACCATTCTGGCTGGCACCAAAAAGTGCTGTTTCTCCATTTTGGCTCTGGATGTTTATTGGAACGTTTCTTTCTAGTAATAGTTGGACGACATCATTATGACCTTTTACACTGGCTGCCATTAAAGGTGTTGCTCCATTTTTCATAGAAAGATTTGGGTCAGCACCATAGTTGAGTAATGTAAAAACAAGAGACAAGTGACCATTTTGGGAGGCAAAACCAATTGCTGTTGCTCCATCATTGGTCTGAGTATTTATTAGAACATTCTGCTCAAGTAAAAGATGAACAACATCAGTATATCCACTATCACTGGCTACCATAAGAGGTGTTGTGCCATCATTCATAGCTAGGTTAGGATCTGCCCCATTACTAAGTAAGATAGAAATGACTGATAAGTGGCCATTTTTGCTAGCACAAATAAATGCTGTGAATCCTTTCTTATTCTGGGTGTTTATTGGAACATCTCTCTCTAGTAATAATTGGACGACATCACCATGGCCTTTTTCACTCGCTATCATAAGAGGTGTAAAGCCATTATTGTTAGCTAGGTTAGGATCTGCCCCATTACTAAGTAAGGTAGAGATGACTAACAAGTGACCATTCATGCAGGCAAGATAAAATGCTGTAACTCTTTTCTTGTTCTGGGTGTTTATTGGTACATTTCTCTCTAGTAATAGTTGGACGACATCACTATGGCCTTTTTCACTCGCTATCATAAGAGGTGTTGTGCCATCATTCTTTGCTTGGTTAGGATCTGCCCCATTACTAAGTAAGATAGAAATGACTGATAAGTGGCCATTTTTGCTAGCACAAATAAATGCTGTGAATCCTTTCTTATTCTGGGTGTTTATTGGAACATCTCTCTCTAGTAATAATTGGACGACATCACCATGGCCTTTTTCACTCGCTATCATAAGAGGTGTAAAGCCATTATTGTTAGCTAGGTTAGGATCTGCCCCATTACTAAGTAAGGTAAAGATGACTAACAAGTGACCATTCATGCAGGCAAGATAAAATGCTGTGAATCCTTTCTTGTTTTGGGTGTCTATTGGAACATCTCTCTCTAGTAATAGTTGGACGACATCACCATGGCCTTTTTCACTCGCTATCATAAGAGGTGTATAGCCTTTATTTATAGCTAGGTTAAGATCTGCCCCATTACTAAGTAAGGTAGAGATGACTAACAAGTGATCATTCATGCAGGCAAGATAAAATGCTGTGAATCCTTCCTCGTCCTGGGTGTCTATTGGAACATCTCTCTCTAGTAATAGTTGGACGACATCACCATGGCCTTTTTCACTCGCTATCATAAGAGGTGTAAAGCCAACATTCATAGCTAGGTTAGGATCTGCCCCATTACTAAGTAAAGTAGAGATTAGTGATAAGTGACCATTCTGGCTGGCACAAAAAAGTGCTGTTGCTCCATTTTGATTCTGGGCGTTTATTGGAACATTTCCTTCTAGCAATAGTTTGACGACATTACCATGGCCATTTAGACTGGCGATCATAAGAGGTGTTGTGCCATCATTTTTAGCTAGGTTAGGATCTGCCCCATTACTAAGTAAAGTAGAGATTACTAATAAGTGACCATTCATGCTGGCACAATAAAATGCTGTTCTTCCATTTCTGTCATGAATATTTACTGGAACTTTTCTCTTGAGTAATAATTGAACAACATCATTATGACCTTTTTCACTGGCTGCCATTAAAGGTGTTGCTCCATTTTTCATAGAAAGATTTGGGTCAGCACCATTGTCAAGTAATATAAAAACAAGAGACAAGTGACCATTTTGGGAGGCAAAACCAATTGCTGTTGCTCCATCATTGGTCTGAGTATTTATTAGAATATTCTGCTCAAGTAAAAGATGAACAACATCAGTATATCCACTAGCACTGGCTATCATAAGAGGTGTTGTGCCATCATTCATAGCTAGGTTAGGATCTGCCCCATTACTAAGTAAGATAGAAATGACTGATAAGTGGCCATTTTTGCTAGCACAAATAAATGCTGTGAATCCTTCCTCATCCTGGATGTTTATTGGAACGTTTCTCTCTAGTAATAGTTGGACGACATCACTATGGCCTTTTTCACTGGCTATCATAAGAGGTGTAAAGCCATTATTCATAGCTAGGTTAGGATCTGCCCCATTACTAAGTAAGGTAGAGATGACTAACAAGTGACCATTCATGCAGGCAAGATAAAATGCTGTAACTCCTTTCTTGTTTTGGGTGTCTATTGGAACATCTCTCTCTAGTAATAGTTGGACGACATCACTATGGCCTTTTTCACTCGCTATCATAAGAGGTGTAAAGCCATTATTGTTAGCTAGGTTAGGATCTACCCCATTACTAAGTAAGGTAGAGATGACTAACAAGTGACCATTCATGCAGGCAAGATAAAATGCTGTGAATCCTTTCTTGTTTTGGGTGTCTATTGGAACATCTCTCTCTAGTAATAGTTGGACGACATCACCATGGCCTTTTTCACTCGCTATCATAAGAGGTGTATAGCCTTTATTTATAGCTAGGTTAAGATCTGCCCCATTACTAAGTAAGGTAGAGATGACTAACAAGTGATCATTCATGCAGGCAAGATAAAATGCTGTGAATCCTTCCTCGTCCTGGGTGTCTATTGGAACATCTCTCTCTAGTAATAGTTGGACGACATCACCATGGCCTTTTTCACTCGCTATCATAAGAGGTGTAAAGCCATTATTGTTAGCTAGGTTAGGATCTGCTCCATTACTAAGTAAGGTAGAGATGACTAACAAGTGATCATTCATGCAGGCAAGATAAAATGCTGTGAATCCTTCTTTGTTCTGGGTGCTTACTGGAACATTTCTCTCTAGTAACAGTTGGACGACATCACTATGGCCATTTAGACTTGCAATCATAAGAGGTGTTGTGCCATCATTCTTTGCTTGGTTAGGATCTGCCCCATTGCTAAGTAAGGTAGAGATAACTGTTAAGTGACCATTCTGGCTGGCACCAAAAAGTGCTGTTTCTCCATTTTGGCTCTGGATGTTTATTGGAACGTTTCTTTCTAGTAATAGTTGGACGACATCATTATGACCTTTTACACTGGCTGCCATTAAAGGTGTTGCTCCATTTTTCATAGAAAGATTTGGGTCAGCACCATAGTTGAGTAATGTAAAAACAAGAGACAAGTGACCATTTTGGGAGGCAAAACCAATTGCTGTTGCTCCATTGTTGTTCTGAGTATTTGTTAGAACATTTTGCTCAAGTAAAAGACGAACAACATCAGTATATCCACTATCACTGGCTACCATAAGAGGTGTTAAGCCATTTTTGTTAGCTAGGTCAGGATCTGCCCCATTACTAAGTAAGGTAGAAATGACTGATAAGTGGCCATTTTTGCTAGCACAAATAAATGCTGTGAACCCTTCATCATCCTGGATGTTTATTGGAACGTTTCTCTGTAGTAATAGTTGGACGACATCACCATGCCCTTTTTTGCTGGCTATCATAAGAGGTGTAAAGCCATTATTGTTAGCTAGGTTAGGATCTGCCCCATTACTAAGTAAGGTAGAGATGACTAACAAGTGACCATTCATGCAGGCAAGATAAAATGCTGTAAATCCTTCCTTATTCAGAATGTTTATTGGAACGTTTCTCTCTATTAATAGTTGGATGACATTACTATGGCCTTTTTCACTGGCTATCATAAGGGCTGTTGTGCCATCGTTCTTACTTAGGTTAGGATCTGCCCCTTTGTTAAGTAAAATAGAGACAACTGATGCATAACCATACTGACTAGCGACATGTATAACAGAATTGCCACCTTTTGTTTTGGATATCAATGTTACACTAGACTGTGGTAATAGGTTAGGATTACCACCTACTTGAAGAAGAAGAGCTATAACAGGAAGAGGACCACCAGACTGTATAGTGCTCAATAGAGCTGTGTCAAATGTCATGTCATCTTGTGTTGAATTGTAACTAAACAATGTGTTATATTCTACTGTTAGTGAAATTACTCCAAGTAGTAATAACTCTTCATGATTATATTTTAATTGTGCAATGAGGTCAGCAGTTTCTTTAGACACACTACATGTAATACTCATGCTAGTACTACATCTTTTGACAATCATGTCAGTGAGTAAATCTTCATAATCTTGAAAAAGGAGTTTTGCCAGAAACTCAAACTGCTGTATTGTTACCTCTAGCCACATTCCTTGCACTTTTAGTTCTACTTTCACTTTTTCTGATGTATTACCTTTTGATTTAATAATGACCAAATCTTTCATTTTTGTTGACGTTTTAAATGTCATTAAGTCACTTTGATAATTCTGCACTTCATCCGGCAAGTCAGTGTCAAAAAGAAACATTTCAACTATTTTTTGAAGTTGATGTTTGAGATAATGCCATTTGGTCTGTAGCTTATCAAATAATGTGTCATATGTGATATCACTTTCATTTGGTATTGACATTTGGTGACATAGCTTTTCTTGTTTCAAGTATCGATAAAATGATAAAAGTTTGTTTGGTCTGTCTACTAAAGACTCCCGTGTTTTTGAGACTAACTTGACAAACCTATGTTTAAAATGAGTAATTTCTTTTACTATGTCTTTAGACAAACTTGCTTGTTGCTCTTCAATGGCAGAGTTAATGTTAAGACGTTGATCATCATTTACAATCCTATGTTCTTCATGCTGTGGCTTTGATAGTACATCATCTAATATAGTAGAATATTTGTTTCTGATATGCTCAGCAACTACTGGATTGATTTTGTCTACTGCATTAGCTACAGTACGCCATGAATGTACAGTGTCTTTTTCATCAAGCCATTTTTGTAAGAAATCAATTTTCCATTGTCCAGTTCCTGGATATTGTTCCCTGATATCTTCAATATCTGACACATTAAGGACTACAGCCAATTCATCACATTCAACTTCTTCTAGTTCATTACTTAGTAGATTGAGAGTAGGTGGACTGAGATTATCAGACATTTTGAACTGCAAAATGAAACAATTCAATAAAATATTATTGTAATGGTTGTCATAACTACACACATATATTTATAATAATTACTAGTATAGTTGTATCATACTCTGTATGATGTGTATACATACTACAATGAATTTAGTCGATAACATACCTCATAAATCTATGTACATCTGTTCAATTGATCAAAATGTTTTGATAACTGAGAAAGTTGGTCACAGTAGTTTAGGGTCAGTAACATATGTCACACAAATTTGTCATTAGATATAAAGAACACTTAAATAAAAGAGGTTATTCGATGACGTCACTTTCTCTAGTTACAAACGAACACAGTAACTAAGACGCCATGCTGAGTGGCAAAAAGTGTGCGGTCAAAATGTTTTGGCAATTGTATAAATTGGACACAGTAGTTTAAGTCCAGCCTGATATATCACACAAAGTCTTATTAAGAACACTGCCTTAGTAGATATTCAGTCAGTGGCAAAGATTATTACTTCTGACAGCAGGATTTGTCATCAAGGTTAGGAAAGTAGACACCTTTAGCGACTAGATGTTTATTACTGATGATTACTATAGTCAGTAGAAGAATTGAGAAAGTACAAGTATAGATTTTGGCTTAGGAACTAATCAACACCCACACAGCCTCCTTTAGCTTTGTTAAGTAGACTAATAAAAGTTAAAAGAGTGGATAAATATGGCTATTCTTTGTGACTTACCTCGAAAAAAAATGCATAGCTTTGCAGTAGTCTCGTGAGCCACACCTATGGATGTGGCTGAGACTAATATGTAGGGTGGGGCTTGCTTCTTGTAAAATTAAGCCTCAGTCTACTAGTGGAGTAGTAGTTCGAGGAGTCGATGTCCATTTTTGGTAAACATAATAGGTCTCCACTGACCATTTGTGACAGCCAAGAGTTGATTTTGGTTGCTAAAATGGTTCTTTTTTGCCAAAAAATGTCCTCCCAATCCACATAATTTTTAATTGCAATCAAAACTGGCCCACCAGTTAATTTTGAGTCATAATTTCGTGAAAATTTACACATAAAAGTTTTCCTTCTAAACCTAGATCTTAGTTATTGTAAAATAGAATTAGATGATGTAAAAATATTGTGTGACTACAAAATTATTAAACCACACCCCCATGCCACATGGCTAGTGAATTAGAGAATTGGCAGAAACTTGCTGACAAATTGTGTAAGAAAGAAGCTTGTAAGATCCAAGCTTGTCTACAAGGTAGTCAGTCAGTTATATTATTAGTGAGTAAATATCATTATTTAATATAATGTATTTCCTATTTTCCATCAGCTCACAATTATCAGGAAGAATTTTGTACTAATGAGATAAAGACATTACGTCAGTGTTGTTTAAAACTAAGACCAGAAATATTAAGTCTTTCTGTTCACTGCAGTGGATTTAGAGGTAAGTTTAGTAGCTATCAGGATTAATGAGGATAAATGAACAGGGTTTTACCTGCACTGATTTTGTCTCAAATTTAACATATCCTGACCCTATGATTAAGGAAATGTTTAGAGTGCCAGTAACAGAATACTATACTTTAATGTGAAATTAATACATTAACATTTAGGTTCTGATGTTTAGAGTCTAGGATATAGTATAAGTTCTCATTAAAGTGCGCCATTCTATAAGTAATATGATAACCACATCAGATATAAACCAATGTTTGGGTCATACTTTTTATATAGTAAAGACGGTTTCGCTCTTAATGTAATATATTCTAGTATTATTTGATTGCTACAGTCTTAGATAGACAAATGTTTTATAGATTATCTTCCTCTTTAGATCACAGTAAACAAGATGTCAAACAATCAAAGAAATAATCAACCAACTACTGTTTTAGTAATATATAATTTAAATATAATAATTATGTTACTATTTTCCTTCTTTCTAGAGTTATATATTTTATGATCTACCGGCTACAACACAATTTGTAATGCGTTCTATCACATTTTTTTCATCAACACTTTTCCTTTTCTCTGGATTATTGTAAGTGTTGACGTTATATATACTTATAAGATGTATACAAACTAGACCAATAAAAATATCTATGTAGTATGTGATATAGTGTAGTACTTACAAGTGACATTTTAATGACAACTTACCAGACAACAAATTAGTTGCCATTTATAAAGATCTAGTCAATTCTATATACACTAAATAGAGATACTTACTAGTTGTGGTTAGTATTGTTTATAAGATAAGATGATATATTTAGTTGATAGGTTGTTTAATACTCCCTATGTACTAAGTAATAAAGTGTATGTTGCTTGTCCTTTTTCCTCCTGACACATGCAACATGTCAGGAGATTGTTTTGGGCCACATGTTAACTATGTTTCAATGTCTACTTTATTTTATTATATTGTATGTGACTTTTGAAGCCAACCAATTAAATTTAACCACATACAGTAACTACTGACACACCTAGCAACCAATCAATATTATTACTTTTACAGTAAATGCATTGAATTGATCAAAGCTCCTTAGTTCTGTCACTTGAGAAAATGTCTTTGAGCAGTTCCATAGCATCTGTTAACTCTTTCGTCTTCCAAATTACCAATAATCTAGTCCCTTATAGCAACAATAGTACCATCTTAGGACAATTTTTACAATTATATTTTTGTTCTTTGTATAAAATAATGTGACATATATTGTTTTTGTTTATCTGTCATTATAGAGTGTCTGGTGAGTTTGCATATCGTTGTTATCTCATTGCATTCTTAGCTGGTTTCTTCACATATGTTATAAGATTTCATTATAGAATGAATGAAGGACAGGTAATAATAAACTAGAATACATGAGATTAGGTTTGTATTTCTATCAAATATGTAGTTAATACTATGTTTATTAACTATGTCTAGTATTTTAATAGAATTATCATATTATTATTACATAGTTTTATATGGCCATATAGTAGTAATATAGGTGACTAGTATTTATATTGTGCAGGTCTCTCTCTTTAGTCGTGCTGCTCTAAATCTCTTTACAACAGAAGATAGTGGTCATTATATGATCTATACCTTTTTCTTTTACAATCAATATCCCACTACCAGTATGTCCATTGAGTCCACTCCTTATGACCACACCCACTTTTTTTCTCTAGTTTATATTCTTCCCATATTGCTTTATTCTATTATACTTACTATGAAGTATATCCAAGGGTTATTACCAGTGAGTATACTACCTAATATACAGAGTACAGATAAGATTGTATAGTAGCAGTGTATGTTTAAGTAGTAGACAGTTACTACTAGATACTAGGCCTCACATTCCCAGACACCCACTCAGGAGTGAGTGGGTATCTGGTCATGAGACTAGTCCTCAATATACTGCACTTCTAATTTGGTGAGAAGTTTTCACAATTAGATACACACACATATGATTATCAGATGTTTGGTTAATTTTATGAGTACATACCTTAACTGCTCTACGAGAGATATGTATCTTCCTACTATACAATGTTTAATAATATCAATAACTTTTAAATATAATATCTTATTATCATTATTTCTTTTCTCCATTAGTTTCTACCACCAGTTCTTCATAGGTAATATAATTATATTAATAACATGATATTATATACTATTAGTATTATACTAAAGATCATTAACATTATATCAAGTAAACAAGCAGATATACATCGTTTTATAGCATATTGTGAAGTATTTATTTTTATAATATTGCTATGGAAAGTGTTGACGTAAGACAACACAATAATAATTACAATAAATTACATTATCCATTATTTTATATAGTGGTTATGTGTTTATTTTGGCACCGTATTTGTACTATTATTTCTTGAAAATGAGATACACCTCTCGAAGAAACCCAAGTGTCAGGTCTGATGAATTATAGACACACCCACATTGTACATACAATTATGATGTTAGCATAGACCAATATAATTAATGAATTATTATCATTTTTATAGGTTAGTTTTTGCTGAACTAAACCAGTCTGTTGAAGCATTTGCTTGTCATCCAAAGTGTCCACCCTTTATCTCAACAATGCTACGTAAAATTGTAGCATTTGTATCAAGACTAAATCCTTTACCTGGTACTGAATATAATCCTCAGAACCCCTCGTGAGGTATTGAGACTAGTACTAACTTTAGGAATGAATCTATTATTAAGAATGTTAACGTTTAGGTTTATTGGTATACAAAATATTTAAATATTGTTATTTGAGGAGGTCAAATAGTTTGTCACTCTTTTCTTGGACAATATCTTTAGGTAACCGCCCACGATTATCTTTAGCTTGCTTAAGTGAAGGTAGTTTGGAAATAATTACTTTGATTATTTCAGGGTTACCCCCTTCAGCAGCCTAAAGGGAATATAGCATTATAGCTTGATAATGTGGTATTTTACTTTGTGTAATGATGTCATACCATCACTATCTACAATTGAAGGGTCTGCCCCATGATGTAATAACAAGTTTACAATATTCAAATGTCCACTATATGTTGCTCTGTGTAATGGCGTTGTACCACCTAAAGACAAGACAATATATAGATAGAGAGGAGTGGATAGATATATACATGCGGATATAATAGACAGATAGGTTTATAACCTTGTGTTTGAGAATTCACCTTAGCTCCTGCTTGTATTAATACATCACATATTTTATAGTTACCATGACGACTTGCATAATGCTATTTCATGTACATGTACATATCATGATATAATGTACTGATGCATACCAGAGCAGAATATCCTGATGAGTCCTGACTATTGACATCTGTTCCTTCAACTAACATTTTCTTTACTCTTTCCTCTTCTCCATCAATGGCTGCTGACCATATCCCACGTGAAAAATCCAACTCCTATTTAAATGAATAATTTGGAGTAGTAATTAATTTATGTAATATAAAGGTTCAAGAGATAGTTGTTACAAACTTGTAGAGTTTGAAATGTTCCATTACTGTGAAGAACACAAGAACAGTCACTGCCATGATTCATTATCAATTATAAAGGGTGTGTGGTGGGCCGGGCTAACAATTGACAGGAAACCTCATATCACCGTAAACTTAAGCTAACGGAAGTTTACGTTTACTATAGTACAGTGTGTAATAGCTGTAGTTCAAACGCTGTGTAGTAGAAAACTTTGAAGAAGAGAGTCTTGTGACTGTGAGTTCAAGTTACAGAACTCAATTGAATGTATTAAACTATATATCAACAACTTTGTACCTCCATTTATCATTTTATAAGTCCTATACTATTTTCTCTTCCACCAGATACATTCTCCAGGATATAAGGCCATAATATATCTACAATGTTACTATAACATTCCTGAAACACCAGAAGATAATCCTAGTTAGTTTACTCTTGACTTAACATATTTTGATGTGTGAGTGTGTGTGGGTGAAGGGTGTGTATTATTTTACTCTCTCTGTCATTCACTACTTTGACTATCTCTCTAGTTACAAATAATCACTAGCCAACACAATCTTTAGTAATCTGTCATGGTAACCACCCTTCAAAAGTGTTGCTAAAATCACTGGCAAATTCTGTACAATATCTCAATAGCTCATTCAAGACAACTTGGTGTGGTAATCAGTGTGAATTTCTCAAGTTTTTGTAATGGCTCAAATTATCATTCAAGTGTTAAGAACTAATTTGCTGTTATTGTCTGTGCTATTACCGTGTTGCTACTGCAGAATAATTGACTTGTTTATTCCCAGATTAGAATATCAACGATTAACAGGTACTCAAGACAACTAACTGTATACAATAAACGGTATCTATTAAAGTACTATACTCTAATCAGTGTAACTAAAAATATTATTCCTACGAGAGCAATTGATAGTACTATGAAATGTTGATGGTCTATGTTTAGTGAAACCTACACATTAGAGTAGTCCCTGCTATTATATTCCTTTAATGTTGTATGTTTTGTAGAGTAGTGTCCACTGATATCATATGTGTAACTATTGCTAATGGTATTTTGTACCTATAGTGTTAGCAACCTTTTATTGTGTTGACCACACTTTATTATGTGCAAACATTTTGGGTGTCAAGTTGTACTTAGCTTTTGTGGTGTGTTCTAACTCACTTAGAGAGAGCCATAGTCATCTGTGAGATTTCTTTTGTAATGTCATATGTATAGTTTGGTGCTACTTATTGATGTTTAGCAACTTGTCACCTTGTGAATATATGTTTTAATCTATTTATTCTACTAGGAAATAATAGTGATTTCTATCTTGTTGAGGATGGAAAGCTTGTCTTGAGTCGATGGACATTACCTCCTGATGGTGTTATTAATGGAGTTAATATGACAGTAGTAGTTGACATGAATTATGTTGTAAGGAAGACTTAGTTCTTGTTGATTTATTGACTCTCTCTCTCTCTCTCTCTCTCTCTCTCTCTCTCTCTCTCTCAAGCTACTCATGCAATTTAGTTGTATTTCCACTCATCCTACAATATTAAATTGTCCTGTATTCATTGGACTTAATACTAGTGGTTCAAATAATATGGTCAATCTTGGAGGAATGGAAAAAGGTTAATATAGTGTGTGGGTGGATGACTCTACTACTGTTAGTATAGTAGCCTGTTGTGGTTGTTCATTATCTACATTCTCTACCAGTAGTTACTTTGATGTTAGTAGTGTTGTTTATGTCTTCATAAATCCTTTGATGTCTATTAGCTGTTATCTCTTTGTCATATAGTGAACAGGACATTTACAGTATCCTTTGCATGTACTGTGCCTTACTCAGGCCATCCTCCTCTAAATCTGTCAATTACTTGGGGACTTTTTTGGTATTCTGGTCAATTACAAAATTCTGCACAACTGATTACTGTTGCTAACAATATAAATTGTAAGAGATAGAGAATGGATTGATGGATGGCTAGATAGATGAATAGTTTATAAGTGGACGGATAAATGGATCATAGCTATCATATGTCTCTTCTCCTTTTAAGGTAATGTTAAGACTGTTCCAACGACAAGCTCTACTACTACCTCAGGTACATATATGATATAATACAATGTAATGTGTGAATTGATATACAGGTCCTGGAGATGGTGGTCCTGATACCATTAATCCTATATTTTATGGCATTATTGGTTGTGTTGGTGTCATTATTTTAGTGGTAGTTGTGGTGGCTATTGTATATCAATGTGTTGTCTTAAAGAGGGCAATGAATCAAAGACAGGATGAAGGGGAAGAGTAAGTTAGTTTGTGGTATTGTATGTGTGTTGTGTACATAATGTGGTAATGTTACATGTGGTTAATGTGGGGTTTTGTGTTTCTGTGAAGTATTATGTTCTTTTACAGTATGAGTAATTTGGAGGCTGTTTTCCCTCCTGAACTATTGGCTCAAATTCGTGGTAATCAATCAAATGAAATGCCAACCTATTCTTTAAATTATCCTCCACCTCCTTATGTAAGGGCTCTGTCTGTCTGTCTGTCTGTCTCTCTCTCTCTCTCCCTCTGTCTGTCTCTCTCTGTCTCTGTCTCTCTCTCTCTCTCTCTCTGTCTCTCTCTCTGTCTCTCTGTCTCTGTCTCTCTGTCTCTGTCTCTCTCTCTGTCTCTGTCTCTGTCTCTCTCTCTCTCTCTCTCTCTCTCTCTCTTTCATGTGTGTGTGTAACTGGGTGTGTTTGTTTTCTTAGTTTTATTGTATTGTTGTCTGTGACTTTTGAGATGGATGAATGAAATTAAGTTAACCCACACATAGTAACCACTGATGCACATAGTAACCAATGAATATCAATCAGAATCTTTAATTATCACACCCAATTCAAAGTGCTCACTGTAAAGAGATGAAAAAATGTATTTCAGCAGTTCCACAGCTTCTGTTATCTCTCTAGTCTTCAAAATTAACAATATTCTAGTCTCTTACAGCAACAGCAATGCCAGCAAAATAATCTTAGGACAATTTTTATAATTAGACATTATTTTTCTCTCCTATTACAGGCAGATGCTTGGAAGTCACTTCATAGCATACCACCACTACCTATAGCAATATTACCTCGTTCACCACGACACTCTAGAGATGTATCAATGGGATCAGATCTCAATAAAAGCATTCGTAGTCTTATTTCATTCAGAGATGTCTTTGTGGATAGAAAACGAATTCAATTTAGTTCTAAAGTTATGGAAGGTGACTAGACTATATGACTATTTTTGATGTTATTATAATTTTTGTTATACTACCATTTGTTGTTGTATTTTGTATAAATAGATACATTTGGTATTTTATGTTGTAGGTGTATTTGGTGTGATGTATGATGGATATTTAACTAATGCTGAGGAAGATGTTGAAGGGGCTATCCCTGTAATTATTAAAACTGTTAAAGGTAAAGAATTTAGTATGTAATATGATCTGATGTTATCCTACACATTGTTATAATTGAGGTCAATTTGTATGCGTAATTGTGTGTCAAAGAAAAATTTACATTGCAATTGTTGGTATTTTGTTTCCTAGACAACACTCCTGATATTGTTGTCAAGTCTCTGTTAGATGGAGGTGCTGCTACAAGGGGTGTGTCCCATCGTCACCTCCTACCTCTTATTGCTGCTCATGCTAGTGATTTAGAACAACCAATGTTACTGTATCCCAAGACAGCTTATGGGACGCTCAAGTCAATGTTACTACAATCACGTGAGGTTCACAAGGGACTTGCACATGGATCACAAGTTAGTCACATGACTTAGAAAAGAATCATTAGTGTAATAATTGAATATGTACAGTAATGGATATTATGCCTCGCTATAAAGAGCATTTGTAAAAATGGGCATTTCTTAGAGAGGATGCTCCTTTATTAAGCTGAATAAATGAAAGGAAGTTGGCAATACTGAAGTAACATTGAACTTCACACTATGTCCTATACCAAATATCTATCACATTAGTATTGACTTTGATGTTATAATACTGTTCATTGATCCCTATTAGAACACTCCTTATCTTACGACACAAGATCTGGTCTTCATATCAGAGCAAGTAGCTCGAGGAATGTACCACTTAACAAGAAAAGGACTTGTCCATAAAGATCTAGCAGCCAGAAACATATAGTAAGTAATTAGATATTTATTAGTAGGATCATACCTGCTCCACTAGGAACACAGTAATTCTGAGTTTAACGTTATTGAGTTATGCTCTCTTTTTTGTAGTATTCATGAGAATCTTCATGTTAAAATTGGTGACAGAGGTCTCAGTTGGGACTTCTTTCCTGAGGACTACAGTATACTAGATGGAGATCATGAAATGATTGCAAGTCCAGTGAAATGGATGGCAGCTGAAATCATCACTGAAAAGAAATTCTCACACTATTCTGATGTGGTATGTACAATATAACTTGAAAAGAATGTTCATTATGAAGCCTATGGTAATATCATATTATGCCACCTGATCCACCTCTTGGTTCTTATGAACAGATGGTGTTTACACTGTAACTTTTAACTGATTATTAAATGGAGTTATTTACACTGGGGCTCTCTGATTTTTAATGCTCTAAATGTATTCAATACCTCTCCTTATACAGTGGTCATTTGGTGTTGTACTTTGGGAAGTAATGACTAGAGGGAAAACTCCATATGAAGATGTACTACCTGAAAACATGATGTCATACTTGACTTCTGGTCATAGACTCCCACAACCTAAGAACTGTCCTGATGATTTGTAAGTTATGATATGACATCATATGACATAGTCACAGTATAGCACCATATGACATGTCCACAGTATAGTATCATATGACATGTCCACAGTATAGCATCATATGTCGTAGTCACAATATAGCATCATATGACATAGTCACAATATAGCATCATATGACATGTCCACAGTATAACATCATATGATATAGTCACAATACATCCTGATCATAGTATGTTGTTGTAGTAGTAGTTGTACTATTAAAGCACAGACTGTACAGTTAGTTGCCACAAAGTCACATTTGTAGTCCCTTACATTCTATAAATGTACACATGTATACATTGACCTATATATCATAAAGCCAGTTATTACTAATAAAGGGAAGTCTTGTCATTATCTGATCATGCACACATGTATAATATCTTTTTCTATTATTTTAGGTTTAGTTTGATGGGTTGGTGTTGGGCTCTTACTCCTGCTGATCGTCCTCGTTTTAGTCACTTGACTGTTCGATTAAAAGAATTTCATGAACAGCTCGGATCCTTCATATGATTATGTGTATATATCTTTGTGAGTGTCTTGTTGTGTTATCCTGTAGTGATCAATTCAGTAAAGTGATTATCAACTCATTCTTTCCTTTCCATCTGTTCATACTGTTGACTAAATGGCCAATTGGTATTCTCTGAATTAGTTTTTAACAATGCATTATTATAGTATTTCAACTTCTTATATGCTAACTCACAATGTTATTAACTTATAACTACTGACTATGTACTATAACATACATCTTGTTGTATTTGTTTTTCTTGTGGTTTCTGTTCATTTTTCATTTGATTGACTGATTTAATAGGAGTTAGGCTCATATCATGGGATGGCATAATAGAGATTAATTGGACAAATAAAAATAAATTGGCTATTGTTTCATTGTAAAGGATATATAAATTCGTCTTTACTATTTTAGAAGGATATTATAGAGATGATAATTTTAGATGTTCAATAATTAAAATATGTAACATTAGACTAAGGAAATATAAAGGAAATGTCAAAGATAATGAGGTATATGTAATTATGTAATTATTATTAGAGAGGGATCAAGTCACTTTCTGTTCTTGCTCTAAATTATTTGACATAAAGTTCAATAAGGTTAAGAGGACTCCCCACATACTTTGATTCATTGTCATTGGTCCAACCACATACATTCAACTCAATACTGTCACTAACTCTCTCTTGAAGTGTCTTCACAAACCACGGCATTTTAGGATTAGTACAACATGTAGCCTCTTGTCTAGAACAGTGCTGACCATCCCAGAGAGGATCATTACGATATAGTGGATACCAATCCCATTCTTCAGGAATAAATCCTGATTCACAATAGTAATCGTTACCAACAAAAGGTATAGTATAGTTTTCAAAATAACTACCATTATTGCAGGGGCAAAAACGTTTATCTAGTCCGTTATCTTCATGAGCAGCAATATAAGTCCAAATGTGTTTACGAGGATTGCTATCATATGTGATTGTTACTCCATACGTTTTTATTTCCGAATTGAAACAGTTTTGGTTGTTAACATTGCAAGCAATAGCATCAGGATGTCCATACTGGTATCCTCTCAGTCGACCACACCTTAGTATAGTTGACACCATAAGGAGAAAAGAAAGCAGAGTTACAACCAGTATATCGGTTTCTTCCTTTATTAATCCAACACAAGCTAGTGTTAAAAATATTATCATATTGCACTAGTCCAGGTGGACAAGATGACCCAGGTTCACTCATGTTAACTAATACTACTCTGGTCCAGCCTCCTTTACCATCACAGTGACTACCCTCCATATCACAGTACACTTCAACCTGATTAGATAACGTTATAAAGTGATAACCTGAAGTAGCAGCAGGCTGTGACTGCAGTAAATCGTAACATGACTTCACAGGACACCATTTGGGTATAGTATCTGGACATATCACGTAGCCAATGCGACCATTATCTTTAGTAATTCGAATTACATCTCCTTTATGTGACTGAGAACAACAAAGACCTTCATATTTAGTGTAATATATTTGACCTTTACTATCACAGTCAGTCATACAATAAGAGGAGCCTTCAACAGAATAATTTAACAGGAGAACAAGTAAGATGACTGACTGGAGAGAATAAGACATCATCAAACAGTAACAAAACTCTGAGTACGCTACAACTGTAATCACTATTTGTGTGGACTAAGCAATGTGTTTATTTTTTGACTGTTACTAATAGCATATTGTAATATGAGGAAAGACTCAAAAAGTTACTCATCTGTGATGATCGAGCCAAGGATGTGTAACTAACTAGATATTTTTTGTTATGTGGCGTACGTGAGGTAGTCTACCTTATTCAATGTAACAATAATGAAGTGTCCTCTCAGTCGACCACACACCTTAGAATAGTTGACACCATAAGGAGTCCACTACAGCTGTAATCACTATTTGTGTGGACTAAATAATGTGTTTTAGACTGTTACTAATAGCACATCGTAATATGAGGACTCAAAAAATTTAATCATCTGTGATTGGGGCTACATATGTTTAATTAGGTTGTCATAGTTACACATATGATATGTGAGTCTTATTCCATCTAACAATAATCAAGTGTGTCAATTTAGACAACTATTTCTGTAAAAGTGACATCAATGACTTACTTTTTGCCATACTGAAAACAGTTGACCCAACTCATAGTAAATTACCAAACAATCTCATTTCGTGATTCTCTACTCAAAATAGTTCTTTAATTCAATATATACCAGCATTGGAAATTATTACTAAACATTATATACGACATTAGCAATTACAGTTAGTTAACATTAAAACCCTATATGTCATTTTCTGTATATCCTTGAGGATTCAACATCTGCCATCTCCAAGCATCTTCACACATTTCGTCCATATCTTTGGTTGCCTTCCATCCCATCTCCCTCTCTGCTAACGTCACATCACTATAAGATATTGGTACATCTCCATCTCGACGACCAACAATTTTATATGGAATATCTTGTCCACTGGCTTTCTTCATAGCTTCAATGACCTCAAGAACAGAGTAACCGTGACCTTTTCCCAGATTGAAAATTTTAAGTCCACAGTTTTTCTCAATTTGTTTAAGGGAGCTCACATGACCTTGAGCCAAATCGATAACATGAATGTAATCACGTACTCCAGTACCATCAGGAGTATCATAATCATTACCATAAACAGATAATTCTGGTAACTTTCCCACAGCAACCTGTGTCACATAAGGCATCAGATTATTTGGAATTCCTTTAGGGTCTTCTCCTATGAGGCCACTTTTGTGAGCACCCACAGGGTTAAAATAACGGAGAATAACAATATTCCAACCTTCTTCTGCTTTAGCAAGGTCTTGTAAGATTACTTCAATGAAGTATTTTGTTTTACCATAAGGATTAGAGCAACTACCTGCTGGATGTTTCTCATCGATAGGAAGTTTTTGGGGGTCACCATAAACGCATGCAGAAGATGAAAAAACAAAATTTTTGACGTTGTACTTTTTCATTACAGAGAGCAAGTTAAAAACAATGGTGAGGTTACATTGGTAGTAATTCAGTGGCATACGTACTGACTCGCCCACTGCTTTTAACCCAGCAAAATTTATGACAGAGTGGAACTGATATTTCTTAAAGAGATCTTCAAGTCCTGAAGAAGCTGTATCTTGTACAAGATCAATATTATAGAAGGGTATCTATTATATGAGAACAAGGATGTTACATTTTTTGTTCCAATACCAGTAACATTTTAATGTGAAATTAATACATAATTTTAGATATTAAGGGTTAGGGTCTAAGATATAGTATTAAATTCATGTTAAAGTACAGCGTTCACTCTAGACACTGCTTACTTTTTTTCCAGTTAGTTTCTTGATCCTTGCAATACACTCTCGACTAGCATTGTACAAGTTATCTACAACTACAGGCTCGTACTCGCCAGAATTCAACAATTCAACAACAGTATGACTACCAACGTAACCAGCTCCACCACTGACCAGTACATGCTTAGCCATGGAAACCAAGAGGGCCTTAAGCAAGGTCTGGCTATAAAATTAATGTTATTATAGTACACAATCACGTGACTTTTGTTACACGTGGGAACTTGTTGTTTCGGGTCTATAACTGATAACCAAAGTAGTGTTGCTATACATCGTGTGGTTATCGAAGACCTAGAGAAAGTTATTGCTCAGTTAAGAAAGTTTGTAATATTTGAGAAGCCACCAACCTAAGCGTGAATATCAACGATTCCCAAAATTTATATAAAGAAAGTGAACAAGAAAGGCCTCAAAAATGGATGAACGAGAGACAAAACAATTTTTATATTGTCATGAATACCTGCCAAAAGAAGCTACCTTCTACACAAATCATTTGTAGTGTGGTAATTTCCAAAAGTGCAATATCCTATCATAGAATAAAACAATATAGCAATACTTTTCTTCATATCACAGGGATGAGTGGATGTCCACAATACATGCTATAGTGACTTTGGTTCCTCACCTAAGCTCCATCTGAAGAATCTATATAATTATATTGCTCAATTGTCAAGTGTGCACCAAAATGATGATCCTCATTGCTTCAATTTGATTCAATTTCGGATCTGTACCTAAAGAAGCAAGTCCCTCCTCAATGGTTCAGGTTTTCCAAAACATTATAGACATTATTGGGGTTGTCAGGTAATCATACAACATTCAAAGGATTATACTTACCTGTTTACAGGTACAGTCTTGGATGCTGTTGATGTCAAAGCCATTGTCTTAATTTTAGGTGAAAGAACACCTCATATCTCCAAATATTTGAAATGTTTAAGAAATATTGACTCCTTATAATTATTAGAAAAAAATTGAACTACCATTTTATAACACATGTCTACAAAAAGACACATATTCCCAGAAATGAGCTGACAGCTTTCAAACCCATCTCTCCAGCTTTGTCAGACAAAAACTCCCTGAAATTGTGAAGACAGGCTGGGAATATCCATCAGCTACTTTGTTCTTCAAAAGAATCATCATCCACAGCAGGACAGTTCAGCTATTGATATTGTATTTCTGAGGAGTGGCTACTCGAAACCCAACCCCCTGGCTCTGAAGCCATGGACGAATTGGATCCAAATATTCTTGAGGAGATCCCAGACATTGAGCAGGAATTTAGCCCGCAAGATGAACGTATGAACTTTTTAATGTTATGCAAAGTGAATGAAAATGATGTCTTTTATAATTATTTTGTTTCACAGTAATGCTAAATATGGTAGTTAAGAAGTACATGACTATGACTGATGAAGGAGAGGAAAATGAAGAAGAAGGTACTTGGGATTCAATGGCTGTCATAGCATCAGAGACCTGGAATGAAGGCAATCCTGATGAAGTTGGATTGACTCGAGAAAAACTACTTCCTAAAGGGTAGGACTGAATTCTCATATATTTGTCACTGACTGATATAAGATATGAATAGTGAAACTAAACTCAACTCAGACTGTAGCATACTCATGTAGTCTTGCTATTTTGAGACTGGGAGTCATTATAATTCTATGCCTGTCCATTGTATAGAGTATCACAGCTTACTAAAGACCAAGCTGGTACAACATTTCTTTCAGCTGCTCAAACAGGTCTCCTTGATGTTGTCAAAGATCTTCATACAGCCTTTGGTGACTGTCTATTACAATTCACTGATGAAGACCAGTACACAGCACTACACAGAGCAAGTTACAATGGCCATCTCAACATAGTAGAATACCTAATATCTGCTGGAGCTAACATACATGCTCGTACTGAAGATGGCTGGCAGCCACTTCACAGTGCCTGTCGATGGAACAAGGTCGATGTAGCATCATTATTAGTGCAGAATGGAGCTGTTGTAAACTCACAGACCAATGGATATCAAACTCCTTTACATTTAGCTGCTTGTAATAATCGAGCTAAACCAACTTTAGAGTTTCTACTTCAACTTGATGATACTGATGTCACATTGCGTAATTCAAAAGGAGAGACTGCCTATGAATTAGCTGCTAGTTATGGACAATATGGATATTTGTTTGAAATGAAAGAAGAAAGTGTTGATTTTAGATTTGATAATCAAACTTAATTTTATGTACATTTTGTGAAATTTTAATGTCGAAATGTGTTATGTCATAAAAAATGCAATTTTTCCTCAATTATTGACAAATTAACCTAATAGCTGTGCTCTGAATCAGGAAGTGGTAACACTTCCTATGTAGGGATGACCAGAATTGTCCTTGGAATATATAGTACTGATATCTCCTGCATTAGCAGAGAAATTGATACATTACAGCTGTGATTAAGAATTAAAATATTGATTTAGTTTGTGTTAAAAAAGATTTTGTATTCCACTGAACCTAAGTTTATTATGTGATATAAAATCTACAAGAGTGTTAGCTGTCACCATTTATCAACTTGTATAGGACGAGATAGACTAGAGGTCTTTGAAGGTCCTTTGATCCAAGTACGTTCACTTGCTCCCAAAGTAGATATAGTCTGTATCTATACAAATAATATATAATAATATTATAATGACTTATAATCTGTGATCATCTTACTTCATTCCAGTGATGAACTCTTTCTTTCTCCTTTTCGTTCTTCCGTTGAGTAACCCAGTCAGCAGATTGTTTTGTGAGAGACATTTGTAATTCTTTGTACTAATAAAAAATAAAATAATAATAATTATTATTATTATTATTTGACATTGCACAGGATGATGTTTACCTGTTGTTCTATTTTATCAAGTTTTTTCATGAGTTCTGCTCTATCATGAAGGTTAGTAATGACCTGATTCTGTAAGGATAGATAGTTATTAGACAGTAGAGAATGGTTCCTCTTACTCTCATATAATGAGCATTGTTGTCTGCAAAACGTAGGCGCTGCATGAGGTCAGTATTTTCAATTCTTAATTTGTGTATCTCAGCTCTCAAGTTAGCATTTTCAACAAGTACTACCTATATCACACACAATAACTTTTTAAAAATATAATATTAAATCATTCTACCTCATTTTTACGAATTATATCTTCTACTCTCATAGCAGAGCGAGGTTTCTTGCCCACATCTTTAAGTGTTTCTGATAATGTCTCTAGATATGCCTTCTGAGCCAAAGGAGTCAAGCCTTCAGACTTTTCTGATGATTTTTGGTACATGCTTTGTTCAAGTGCATGCTACAAATACACTATATATAGGAATAAGTAGATAACATAGTTCTTACCTGAAGACTTTTCTGCTTACGTCTTTCAACAGACAAAACTTCTTGAAATCTCTTAGCATTTTCTTGAGCTTGTGATAATTCTGAGTTCATTTGAGCTAATTTCTTATTTGCTAATGAAGGGACACTCTATGATATAGTAAATTCAATGACATTTTAATACCTTCTGTTGTTCTTCTCTCAAATTGTTTGATAGCTTTGGAAGATGTATTACGAAATTGTTCTACTTCTTGAAGGAGCCGTTGGTTCTTTTGTTCCAATTCATTAACTTCCTCTTCTTTTTGATGAAGGGTAACTTCAGTTTGTAATAGAGTGCTCTCCAATTGGACATTTTTAAGAGCCTATAAAATAAAATAGTCAGAATAAAAATATCATTTCAATTTGTAGTATATATTAATTACTAATAAATGGCAAACATTGTTTAGTACCTGATTGCGCAGTCTTCTTCTAAGACTCTCTGCCTCTCCATCTGCAGCTTGTACTTCAGCTGCCTCTCGTAATAACTTCTCTTCTTCAAAAGCTATCCTCCGACTAGCTAACTCATTTGTTTTAATGTCCAAATCATGCTAATATATATTTAAAAGTTAATGTTATAATATAGATCATATAGCTTACCTTATGACCTGTTAATTGTTGTGACAAGAAAGTCAAGCGATCGTTCTGTTCTGATATATCTGTTTTAGCCTGTTCTAAATCTCTTTTCCATTTTTCTCTTTCTTTTTCAAATGCATCTCTTTCTTTGTCCAGTTCTGTGTGGAATTCTTCAAGATCTTTGGAATCTTGTTGTATTTTAATATTAAGATCTTGGTATGCTTTGAGAGTGATACCAAGATCATGGAATCGCTTCTCAAATAAACCTATTTTAGAGCAAACAATAATGTTATGTGTATATCTGTGCATGGATCCGTTGATCCATTCATCTATCTATTCATATATCTGCCCATCCATTCATCCAACACACATGGTGTTTATCCATCCATTCATCTCTAACCAGTAAAGAGAGGTAAGTCTCTCTTTAGTGCTGAATTAGGTGTATGTGTAGCTGCTAAACGAGATCGTAAATTTCTTAAGAGAGTGGCTTCGTTAGAAGTTGCATTCATGTCCAATGCTTTAGATTGTGCTGTCTCAATTGCCTCAAGTAATGCCTCGTTCTTATCAACAGCACGATTAAGGCTTTCTTGGAGCCTATAAAACAACAATAGCAAAGTTGTAATATGTCATGCTTTCATTTCGTTTATGTCTTTACCTTGTTAAAAGGTCTATTAGATCTTTAGAAGACGCGAATACCGCCTCGGGAGAGGTAGCCATTTTTAAGTTCAAAAGTTATTTTACTGTTGCTATGGCAATTCAACATGATACGTATGCATAATTAATTATTAGTCATGGCAGGTAAGATCATTTCAAGTAAAATATAGTTTTTTCCTTTTTACTTACAGAAGAACAACCTTTATTGTCTGGTGTTAAACATATCCTTCTTGTGTTGTCAGGGAAGGGTGGAGTTGGTAAAAGTACCATGACAACACAAATTGCTCTCTCTCTAGTACAAATGGGCAATAAGGTACGTCAGTTTAGCCACACCCACAAATTTCTACTATATAGTAAATTTCACCATTACCAAATTGAGACTCTGAAATTTCATGTGACTAATTACTGGCAGTTTTAGTGTGTATCATATCAATGAAATCACTAACAGTTATTGACAACTTGCCAAATATCTAAAATGTAACTGTTTTGAGTACTAGCAGTTTATTTTGAAATGATATTATATGTTCATGTAGTTAAGGACAATTTAGTGCAACATTACAATTACTTATACATATAACTATAGGTTGGTATACTTGATGTTGACTTGTGTGGTCCCAGTATTCCTCATATGTTTGGTGTGGAAGGCAAAGATGTTCACCAATCTAGCAAAGGGTAAGAGAGAGAGAGAGAGAGAGAGAAAACCCTTCTATGATTATTGTCTCTATTAGTTGGGTTCCAGTCTTCCCAGATTCATCTCAAACTTTATCATTAATGTCTATTGGATTTCTATTAAATCATAAAGATGATGCTGTTGTATGGAGAGGACCCAAAAAGAATGGTAATAATCATTGACTTGTTATTTTACTTATTGTTAACTTAGCTATGATCAAACAGTTTCTTACTGATGTTATATGGGAAGATCTAGACTATCTCATCGTTGACACACCTCCAGGTAATAATATCACAGTTAAAATGTATGTTCATGCTATTGCTGAACACATTATAATGAAGCTTGCTTTGAATAAAGATAATACATTATATCACACCAAAAGTACCTAGAACATTTAACTATTGATGTGAGAAATAAACAAGACAGGTACAACATCAGTGATAATAAACATCAGCAAACTGTGTTATTAAGACAGTGTATTTTTATAGGAACAAGTGATGAACACATATCTGTTGTTGAGAACATTCAAACATTGAAACCTGATGGGGCTATATTAGTAACAACACCACAGGTATTACGGACTTTATTACAGGTTCATCACTTATTATATACAGGATGTCTCCACAGCAGATGTAAGACGAGAATTCACTTTTTGTCGAAAGACCAAAATCCCAGTATTGGGTATCATAGAAAATATGAGTGGTTTTGTCTGTCCTCATTGTTCAGTGAGTTTTGTATTTTTGGAATAGAATTGACTGATCTTTTTGTCACAGGAATGCACTAATATATTTTCCAGTGGTGGAGGAGAGGCGTTAGCTGCTTACTGTAAAGTACCATTCTTAGGTAGTGTTTCTTTCCATACTCTCTCTATATAGTTTCTCTAACATAGGCAGAGTACCACTTGATTCTACTTTAGTTCACTGTGTTGATGAGGGTAAGAATTATATTACAGAATACAGTGGTTCTCCAACTTGTCTTGCTCTAAGAACAATTGTTGAGAATATACTTAGTACTATTAGTGAAAGAGAGATCATAAAATAGTAATGGTTAATATATTTTTATATTACTGTCAATTATTAATTTGAATAAATAATTTGCTATGTACTTCAGTTGTATATTATCATGTTAGTTGAGGTGGTGGTGGTGGTGGTGGTGGAGGTGGTGGTGGTAGGGATAGGGATATACCAGCATTCATCATTGGTGGAGGAAATGGTGGTGGTGGCGGTATGCCAGCATTCATCACTGGTGGAGGTGGTGGTGGTGGTGGAACACCAGCATTCATCATTAGTGGAGGTGGTGGTGGTGGTGGTGGTGGTGGTGGTGGTGGTGGCGGTGGTGGTATGCCAGCATTCATTACTGGTGGAGGTGGTGGTGGAACACCAGTATTCATCATTGGTGGTGGAGGAGGTGGTGGTACATTTCCTCTCAATTCTGCTGATATATCTGTCATACTAGGTGGTGGAGGTGGTGTTAAATGATCCTCAATTTTATCAAATGAGTTTGCTTCATTATTTTCAAAACTGTCATTTACAGTGAGCTCCTCATATTTGGCCCCTTTGAGCTTTTTATTATTAGACTCTTTGTTCTTCTTCTGTTTCTTTTTCTGTTTATGTTCTTTCACCTTCTTCTCTTCATTGTCACTAACTTGTAACAGAGCTTCAGTTTCTTCAACATGACTGACACTTGATTTTGAAATCTTATGGTTATCTCTTGAAAATCGTTGCTTGCACTTCAAATACAAAAGCTTGACAGCCTGTAAATAAAACAGTGTACATATTGTACTCTTACTAATCAATGACAGGATACATACCACAAGTGGTATTAGTATGACTACAACCGTAGATTGTACTGCAGCTCCTGCTAATAAAAGGACTAATGGAATACTAGAGAGACGAAACTTAAGCTCCAAATGTTCTCCAAGTACCTGAAGACTTGATTTGGGGGGTGGACAATGCATGACATCTATTTAAAATACATGATAGTGGACATGCTTTTCTGAGGGAAGACACCTTTCTCAAATTTGGGTTCTAGCCTTTTAATGGACACCATCCCTTCCTGACATAGTGCATATATCTCTAAGAAGCAGTCTGAGAGATAGCGATGTTGAAACAGACCACTGACTGTAGTATTTTCACTAGAATAAGAATACGATCATATTGAGAGATAAGGTACTGTACTACTAACCAATCTGGGTAGAATCCAATGGATATTACAGATGGTTGTACTCCTGGAGGAGATAATGGAAGTAAGTTGTCTTCAAGCTCAGCATCTCTGTTGTGTCCAAGAATATTTCCTTGATGGCAATCAGAGTCTAATGTCACTACATCCTAATGGACAAACAAATATTTATTATTACACCAAATAATTTGGTAATACATTTGGTGAATTCTTGAAGTACAACATAACTTGACCTTCCTTCTCTTTCACTTCAATCTTATTAATGACCAAGTTCCCTACCATTTAAAGCACTTAAGATACCTCAAAGTTGTCTTCCTTACCTCTATTCTCATTACAAGTAGGTAAAAGTCTTCCATGAAAAGATTTAAGAGTTAGTTGACAAACTTGTGGAGTAGTTTCTTTCATTTTCCTAATAGTACTAGTGTAATATACAACTAATATGACTGTCTGAGAATACCTGGATTTTAATTCCAGGGAACAAGAATGATTCATCCATCCATCTTCTTTTATGTAAGCCTTAAGATTTTGTGGATCAGGTAGACTTAGATTGAACTGGATTTGAGTGGGAAGATTCTGTTCAATTATAACATAATAATATATGGTGTAATGGTATGCCTTACTTTGTGTGTCCTAATATTCACTTTACCAGTGCCATTGACTACAAGATCAGTACATGTCAATATTGCTATGACATCACGAGGTCTCTATTAAATATAATAATAGATGACAGATAAGTGGGTAGAAAAAGGATGCATGAACGATGATGCATGAATGATGACAAAAGGATGCATGAATGATGATGCATGAATGATGATGAAAAGGGTAATGTACATGTACATGTACAAGTACTTGTTTTTGATGTGGTAATGTAAATAGTAACATGGCTTCTCCTTCGTCATAGCTGTCATCAAATGTAATTTTCCACTGGTCAATTGGACAAATCTTGGCAGCCTAAGAAACCGAGTATTGATAATACTTCAATGAGTGTATAAAGATGGTCTTGATATAAAGAAGTTTGCACATGTGAATTATGTACCATATTAGAATACATATTGGATTCATGTAGCAATTTCCTCAATCAACACAACATTGGTGTGTAAGTCACCATATTGTACAGTACATACTAAATTGACTATATTGATGGATACACTACCTACTAATAGCATGTATGTAAACCTAATAATTAAATCCTTATACTTTCGTACATTATCAAATATCAGTTGCTGTCCAAACATAATTACATTATTTACAGGTGTTCTAATTACCAGTGTTGCATAACAGATGTACTGAGCTAGTAAGCCGAGGAACACAACTACTTTGTAAACCGGCAGGTTAATAGCATACATTCTTGTAATGTCTGTTAAATTAAAAGGTAGTTATAACTTTAAATGGAATGCAACGATTCTTGTTTGCTTCAGTGCAGCAAATTTCAGCTGGCATCTTAGTAACCAAATCGTCATCGAGACTATTAGAGTAGTATCTTAGCAACCAGATAGTTCATGTTAGAATTGTAGGCGTGGTTACTAAATTATGACGTCAATAGATTAGAACTAAGTATTTGTATTTACCACGAGTGCTCTCAGTGTTCTGTCAATGTTTTGTCGTTTTTAGAATGTCAGCATCGCCTTCTAACTCTCAAGATCCAACTCAGTTCCTATATTGGAGGGTTGAAGATGTCTTGGAGTGGCTTGCTTGCCTGCCTTTATCCCAAGATTATTCGAGATTATTCCAAGGTATCATTTTATAACTGAGTTACTAATTTGCTAGCAATCACAGTATTAGTGCTAGGTCTAACAATTTTTATTTAATGTCAATATACTATTGTTTTGACTGACTACATTTGTAACAGTTTTCTTTTGTTTAATGGTGCATAAAATAATATTGAGATGAGTGGGTGGACTAGTCTACTTCATTTTGAGGAATATTTTCTTCTCTCTCGTTTTAGAATACAGAGTAGATGGTCATACACTATTTAAAATGAGTCCTAGCTATTTGGGTAAGTTTTATGCAGAATTACAGACAAAATTTCCCTTCCTTTTATATCAGTTCCATCTTGAAACTGTTAGGGTTTAGAGTTTATTCCTATCAGACATTTAACAGTTGATACCATCAATATAATAGCTTTATGAGTACAGAGCTTTTTCATTGATAATCTACTAGTGATGTTGTCTTTATCTCCTCAGATCAACTTCAGATATTAAATGAGACAGATCGTCACACTATTCTTCAATCTATTTCAGTTCTCAGAATGAAACTACTTCCTCAAGCTGCACTGACCTTCGCAATCACTGAACCACAAATGCATTCATCTACATCACCACTACCAAACGAAAGTCCCTTCACAAGCACAAATACACACAGACACATGTCACCAGACACTGATGTAACAGAGAAGCAAAGAATGGAAGTGCTTAGAATGACAAGAAAGCAAAAATCTAAGAGTGTTGATGAGATATTACATGTAAGAGATCATTATCCTCAAGATAGTTCCATATGATACTACAAAGTGTCAATGTATTGTTAGAGATAAGACCAAATCTAATTTTAGCACTAACTTGTTATGACTGTGACAATGAAATTGTCCCACATAATAGCTTAACAAGCATCGTGAATATCATTAGTGTGCCTCACCTCATGAATAAGTGTTAGACAGCAGATGTTGTGTACCAGCTCAATTTACATTGTATATTGCACATATGGGGGAGGGAGGAGTGTATTGTGTTATTGTCATTATATTCTCATAGGAGCCATCTTCGTCAGTAGAGGACCACACTCCCAAGTGTCACACTCCCACACCGCACTATCATATTTCATCTCACATGTTGGACATACTAAGAGATGAGAATACTTCCCTAAAGAAAGAATTAGATGTGTATTATGAAAGAGTTTGTAGATTGCAAAAGGTAGTTTAATAAGTATTCTCATTCTTACTAATAACTTTGTTATAGTTGGAACAAGAACTGGAGCATCTTCGTGAAGCACATAGATTACTTGAAGCAACCACTTCTAGGAAAGAAAGGCTCGAAGTGGCTATGAGAAAAAAGTTGGAGGAAGAACTTAGAAAATCCAAAGAGGCTAGCGTTCAGCAAAAAGGTATTTTAATTGTTATTGAACTTTCCTTTTTTATATGTTTTTATCTTGATTCAGTTGAACTTCACTCTATAAGAAGAAATGCTAGCTTCAAAGTGGCCAAACCAGTAAGCAAACTAGATGTATAAATCATTACATCATTGCATGTTTATTTTGTATGTAATTGGTATATCCTTTTATAATGCACAACAATGTAAAACATCTATTAGTTAGTAATAAATTAATATTATTAAATACAACTCGATCTAGAATTACTGAGATGAAATTCTAAGTGGATTCCAATCTTCATACATGAGATAATGTTATATATTTATGGAAAGGCATCTGTTTGTTTACTGACTTTTTGTTTACTTATTGTAATTTTTGTCTACTGATATAATGCATTGTTGAAATGATTGAAATATGTGTTAGAAAGTGAACATATTGATTCGCTGCTGATAACTTATTATTGAATCGTTTTTCCTATTTAGGATAATCTTCTGAAGCGTGAATTAGCTCGGAGAGATACCATGATTGCTAAACTTATCAAGCAAAGTAAGGAATTTCAAATCTTTGTCTAAACACATTAACTTGAACTAATAATTACTCGCTAAATTCTCATTAACTTTAATATTGTATTATTAACTAAATTTTTCCAGTGTACTGAATTGTACTTTTATCATGTGTATTTGATGTTACAAGTTCTTGATACAAAAATAGTTTATTGTAATACACAAAGCAAAAGGTAGTTGTCTTTTTAAAGACTTTATACCAACTTTTGCATTACAATAATGTTTACTTCTGTAAACATTATTAAACAAGTTCTATAGTTAGATAATATATTATCAAAATTATAACCGAACTTCTTACTTTATTTTTACTCAGATCAAAATGTGACAACTGCACGAGAGCAATTAGAGAAAGATTTACACTGTATGAGATCAGCTATGAAAGTGACCAGTAGAGGTAGTAGTAATGATGATGACAATGAAGGGGAGGAAAATAACAAAGCTACCACGATATCAGATGTAAGTGTGCATTGAAAATGCATTGTCTCACATCTAGAGAATGTGTGTACATATATAACTGTCTCCTTTTGTAGAGTAAAATGGCTTCCACTTACTCTGCCAGTCTTGAGAGACTTCAGTCCATCCTTTCAGCAATGTTGTCCTCCAGTCAGAAGAGACAGCAACTTGAGCTACAACTGCGGAAACAACTTGAGGTATATGTACAAGAACTTAAAGAAGGAAAGGAACAAGATGACAGTAAGAAAGGAAATATGAGCAAAGATGATGAGCTGAAAATAGCTACTCTTCAAGCTGATTTAGCTAAGGTATATTTTATTAAGTAAACACGATTGTGTATTTTGAGAAAAGCTGCCTTACATAATTTCATTTTTTCTGTTATTTCTATCAACTTTTTTACATTTTTTTAGTTTGAACACAAGTGTTTAGAATTGGTTGCTGAGCGACAGTTTATATTGGATGCTACTGTAATACCAAGGTAAAGACATAGAAGTGACTGTTGTCTAGTGATAGAATAACTTTTTTAAAAGTTCCTTTGTTATTGTAGTTATGTGGCTACAGTAGTGTCACACCCATCATGTCTTTATCCATTACAGGGATACAAAGATTGATCAGTTAGAAAGACAATTAAAAGAGAAGGAGAAAGAATTACAAAAAACTAAAGATCAGAAAATGCTGTACATGGAACAGTTAGAGGAGGCTCAGAAGGATATAGCTAACTTTGAGAATAGGTGAGAGTAACTTGTTTAGACCATTTTGAATATAATTCTTGATCCAACCTCACAGAGTGTCATCTCTTGAAGCTACACTCAAGGAGAAAGATACACTAATTGAAACACTTCAATCTCTACTTGAACCAGAAGAATCTGAAGATATGCCAGCTATCAATGGTATACCAGCACAATCAGAGACTACCTCTATAATTGAGTCTATTGGTAGACAAAAAAGCTTAGAAATTATTCCTACAAACTACAAAATGGTCATGCCTGTTCGAAGAACCAGTTCTCCATCAAAGCCAGTATATTCACAATTGGACATCCAAGGGGAAAGTCATTTAACAAATGATAATGTGGCATATGATAGGGGCCTCTCCTCTCAATTACTTAATCGTCTTCATCCTACAACAGTAGCATTAACTCCAGCCTTACCAACTTATGATCAACACATGCAAGTCTCAAGGATAAACAATGGTTTAATGAATGGACACGCACTTCGTTCCCAATTGGGAACTAGACTGGGAGTTCCATCCATATCTCAGACCCATGTTCACAACCATATGGATGTCTCTTCTCACTCCTTTCCTAATACTCCTGAAGTCCAACGAAGGAGGGCTAATTATCACCATGGTTATGTATCCCATCCTGTTGTGTCAGCTCCAGGATCACAACAATGTAGTCCTCTACCAATTCATCGAAAAACCTCATATCCTATTGTGAAATCATTAACTCCTCCACCTGATCGACTTATGAGTCATGTTTGCAATAACTCTATTCAACCTTTAATTCACTCTGGAACTCACAATGTTAGACCCTATATTTCTTTATCTGATGCCCGATCTTTAGATTCTGATGACTCATTAGACTCTCTACTAAGTCCTTCTTCTCCTCCTAGTCAAGTATCTAATTTAGTGAGCTCTAATGGAGTGACTACCCACAAACATTCATCTTCCTTGCCTTCATCAGCACGACGACAATTGGACATTCCTCATTATGGAGAAGGTATAAAATTGACATAACAATCTTTTAATTGCTTGTTAGACTTTAGCACCTTATATACATATTAGCCATGTTTACTACAGACACTAAATCTTGCCTTTATATTATTATAGTACATATGCCACACTCCTCCATATAGTATTTTTGGCAAAGAAAAATACTCAGCGTGCCAATAGTTGTGTAATTTTGCACTGGATTATGGGGATTCCATTTATGCTTGTGTAATGATATGTCTATATACTGTGGTATTGATGTTATGCTTTGAAGTATGCTAGATTACATTGCAATGAATAGAATTAGTCTGTCAGGTAGTGTGACATGTATAGAGTGTGTATGGGCAATAGATACATTTCTGTTTGCATGTTTTCTACCACACAAAGAAATAAAGCATTCATCAAAAGCCTTATTATATTTAACAAGAATTCCCTTAAGATATACACCTATGTGATATGAATAACGAGAGAAGATTATAATTTTAAGGATGTCTTTTGTCTAGAGTTAACCCATATTACCAATTTTTATGACTTCAATTTCTCAGTGATATTCTTACTTTATTTTGTTATAACTCTCAAATAAATAAATAACTAAATTATTATGTGAGGTGTTATTGAAGTAGAATTAAGACATTGTTTTAAGTAAAGTGGTAATAATTCTGTTAAATAATTTTTAGAATTTATTCATTTGCATTTTTAATTGTCATGTGTAGGTCAGTCTCAAGATTCTGGTGTTCTCATGGAAGGAGGAGGTCCTTTTCATAGTCATTCTAGTTATGAGAGAAATATCCACACATCCTTAAATTTATGATTGTTTTTAACAATATTTTTAAGTTTATCACTATCATTTTTATTAAAGGAACATGATTTTGATTTAAAGAAGTGTTTTTTTAATTTTTATATTCTTAAAATTATCTATCATCATAATTACATGTAGTAAAACATTAATAAATAGATTATAAATATAATTATTATCGAGATTCAACCATTTTCAATATCACAACTCTTTAAACCTACAAAACAATAATTTTAGTAACACACAGGTTATATAGACCAGTTATCTCTTCTTCCCTTTCTTCTTTCTTTTGCCTTTTCCTTTCTTCCCTTTTTTGCCCTTTTTCTTGCCACTTTTACCATAAGGCCCAAGGTGTCTACGAACCATAACTCCCCTCCACCATGCTTGAAGCTATAAAGAGCCAACCAATATATATGACTGACTAGCAATGTTGTAATACCTTAGTTGCTGCTTCGTTCTCTTTCCTGTCTTGTTCTTCTTTTCGTCTTTGTCTCTCTTTCATAGCACGATGTTCAACTACAACTTCTTCTCTTTCTTTGTACTACAATAACAGAATGGAAATGTCTTATCAAATAAAGTTCACTTACATTTTTTGTGAGCTCATCCAATTTCTGAAGACCTGCAGCTTTTTCAGACTACAAGCAAATAGTATCTAATGTCAGATTATAGACTGTCTTTATACTTTTATTTCTTGGACGTCAAGTGTCTTCATTTCAAGATCTTCCTCATAGCGTGTCATCCAGTACTCCACTTTGCCATCTAGATCCTTTATTATATATACAATGTTGTCAATATATGTGCATGTAATCAGTTACAATGTTACATTGGCACATCCATTTAGTGATAATGGATGTATTATAATTCTTACCTCAACATGTTTCTTTAAGTAGTTCTCAATTTCAGCATGCACTCTTTTCTCTTCAGCTAACTGTTGGGATAGTCTCACTTTCTCTTCTTCAATGTCGTTCTCTTTGTTTTGGTGTTTGCGCTGGCTACATTGGACCCTCACCTTTATAGAAGAGGCAATGTTAGTGTGTTGACTTCAAGGAGTTTACCTCTGATTGTTTCTTGACATACTTATTAACAAGTCCTGTGCGAGCTTTAAGTTCCTGGAGTTGATCCTTGAAGTGAGCTATTTCTTCATCTAACTTCTACAAGAGAGAGATATAGAAGGAATTGAACTATAACAGTCTGGTTATTCAATAGATTGTATTTATATGATGTGGGAAGTATCACAACAATCTTACAACTATTTTCTCTTCTTTCTCTTTTCTAACTTCCAACAGTTGCTTTTTGAGTTTCTTTATTTCCTTTCTACAATCTTGTTCTCTAATTAACAATACAGTTAATACAACAAGACAAGTGTGTGCTCTACCTCTTCACAGTCTCTTCCATTTCTCTCTTTTTATTTTGATAAGACAACACACTACTTTGCAGGGACTCTATAGTACCAGTTTCCACTACCTCATGTAGTGTGTCCTTCATTATAGACATCAAAAAATCTCTATCTCGTTTCAATTTCTCTAAATTATCAGCCACTGCTCTGACATTATTTGTTGCTACAACAAGAGAACATGATGAATCTCACATACAATAAATATAGGATACCTTGTGCAGCCATTGATAAACCATGCACCTCTTCTTTCGTTTGTTCTTGTCCATATCTTAATTTCTCAAATTGTTCTTCTAGTTGGTACTGGTTCTCTAAAATTTCTGCCAGAGTATCAGTCAAGGCCTGTCAAGACATAATAATAACATTATGCTCTATGTACTATAATTGTGTCCTGTTATGAGTTAAGTTCATTTTATAGCTAATGCCTGCATGACAAAAAACAATGCTTTGTTGACTTTGCAAGATGTAATGTATATTAGGAACTTTACAAGCTGGTTAGTCAGGTCTATAAATGGCTAGCGGCTCTAAAATAGTCCTTAACATAGTACCATTTGTATATATCAATATATCAGGTGAATTAGTTGTTGTACAAACCAGACTCCACTCATAGGGTGCCTTATGTCAAACAGAGGAATGGAGTCTTGTTCACTAGACCACTATAGACCACTATATAATATGATTGTGGATCTATCATACTTACATCTACATTAGCTGATGGCTTTCCAACAGTTGGTGTAATGGCTTTCAATATAGACAACTGATCTATACTATCTCTTAAGACAGCAACTATTACCTCTCTAGAGATGAAAAAAACGTCACGTTTAAGTCTTTAGTTATATATTGAGTTAAACTTACCTTTCTAACAGAGTAAATGGCTCTGTATGTATGTGTGAAGAAGATAATTGTACTCTAGACATGCTTGGTCAATGTTGTAGTCATGGCAACATTTATATTAACCCCTTGTCAACAATTGAAAACAATGAATAATAAATTATCAATACCTACCTATTAATTGAAATCATTATCAATATTGGATATGGTACAATCTTCAACTGTAGAAGAACTTAGAAATCTTCTTGGGGAAACAAACGGCTATTTAGATGCTAAACTAACTCATTTTCCTTTAGTTGAAACTGATCATTTTTACAGACAAGACTTAGTCTCACATTTAGAGTTCAGCTGCTAGCCAGGTTCAATGGACAAGTCTAGAATTTGATCCTAAATGTGGTTTTGTACTACAAGAAAACAAACTGGCCAGTTTGTTCATTCTGTATAAGAAAGCTGGCAATAGCGAAGCTCCACAGATACTGTTGTATCATCAGTGATTACCACTGATTAGTATTTATGATTAGTATTAATTGATGGTGTTCTGATTTTTAGCACTTTGAATTAAACTCTCCTGCTAGACTGGTTTTCATACCAGGTATATCCTGATTTCTGAATTACATGTATCACTAAAGGATCGATTTCTTCACTTCTCTGTTTATCCATTTATCCACCACCATCCATCCATTCATATAACCAACCATCCATTTGTCCATCTATCTGTTCATCCATCTATCCATTCATTTGTTAACCCAGCCAGCCACCTATCCATTTATCCAATAATCTATAAATAGTTATTTATTTAGTTAGTTAATTTAGGTAACAAAATACGTAATACTGAAAAATGATTGTCTGCATGTACATGTACCTTAATTCTTTAGAGTATATTCTCTCTCTCTCCCTCTCTCTCTGTAGATGGTTCTGGTACATACAGCATTGTTCAATGTGGTCATAATATTTGTTCCAAACTTAATGCAAAGGGATCTCTCATTGACTAGTCAGCTAGTGGACAAGTTGTATTACATTTGACAAAGATCAATAAAGAAGCTTGTAAGATTCTGGAATGTATTCCCATACTGTGAGTAGTAGCTACATACATGTAACATCTGACACACACACACACACACACACACACACACACACACACACACACACACACACACACACACACACACACACACACACACACACACACACACACACACACACACACACACACACACAGTTCTGGCTATGTTTAGCTGCTCTGTGTGTCATTGATGAAGAACACACTATTGCTATCTCCTAGGGACAATGGCTAAGACAAGGTGGCAAACTTCAGATGAAGTATGTTTAAGGAAGAGAGCCTCTATGTAATAATTATGATGATGGTGAAAATAAAGCTCTTATATTATGTAATCATTGTGGTAACTTGTGTGGAGAATGTGATCGTGTACTACATTATATCACAAATGTACTGATAACAATGATGACAAATGAGAATGTGAGTGACAATGACCTCCATCTTTTTCCAAATGTTCAAAGAAGCTGTGAAAATGGATCTTCATGAAGACTGTGGTCATATCAACTCTATTAGACTATATCATTAGCTGACTCTTGTACTTTGAATGGAATGGTTCAAATTACCGTAGGAGGTAAGGAAATACAATATAAATATTCACTGATAATCACCATAGCAACATCCTAAAGACCCTATTTTTATAGCAACTAATTAATATTTATTGATTGATAACTATCATAGCAACAGTATCCATGACAACATTGACTATCTATTATAGGTAGAGGTAAAGGTGATAGGTTCTGTGGTACTAACAGTAATACTGTGGTCTGTTAGCTATTGGTAATGTTTGTGCTGATTCCGAGTGTCAAGAGAGACCTGTCTATGATAAGTCCAATGTCTTGATGTGCAAAAGGAGAGAAGTTTTCCCCATGTCTTCATGGTGTGGTACTCAAGATGATTCCACCCACCCTCTGTTAAAAGAAAGTGCTGACGATATGTGATATGATATCTTATATAGAGGGACTTGTATTTGCATTATGTGCTTGTAAGTTAGTCATAAGAGTACTTGACAATCCTTATATGAGGATTACTCAATCCAAAAAATCATGACAGGTACTCTAACATATTCCACATGTACTCTAACATATTCCACCACTACTTTTAAGCTCTAAATCATCCTGTAGTCATGTCAGAGTTTTCTGACATTACAGAAGCGTATGTTAGAAGTAATTGTCTTTCATTAATGTGAAATCTATATCACTGTTAGTCTCTAATTTATTACCAACTACTATACCTCATTTAGCTTCACTACAACCCAAGGTATTGTGTCTGTTTGCTCATCTGTAACATATCCATTCATCATTTAATCCATCCATTCATCAATCTGTGACCTGTTCATCCACATTCATTTATCCATCTGTCCATCCATCCATTCATCAATTACCAATGTACTTTGTCCTTACTTTATTTAGTCATCATTATCAATATTGGATATGGTACAATGTACACTTTCTGTTGTATCTTCAACTGTATAAGAACTTAAAAATCTTCTTGGGGAAATAAATGGCTATTTAGATGCTAAACTAACTCATTATGTTTTAGTTGAAACTGATGATCCTTACAAACAAACCTCAGCATCACATTTCAGAGTCCATCCCAGACCAGGTTCAATAGATGAGTCAGGAATTTGAACCTAAATGTGGTTATACAAGAAGACAAACTGTGGCCAGTTTGTTAATTCTGCATAAGAAATCCAGTGATAGTGAAGCTCCACCCACTACAGAAACTTTTGTATCATAGTACTAATTGAGACAATCTATATTTCTGATTTCAACACTTTGGATTAGACATTCCTGCTAGACTGGTTCTCATACCAGGTATGTTCTGATTTCTGAACTACATATACCACTAAAATAATCCATTTCTTGACTTATCTGTTTTATCCACTCATTCAAGCATTCCCCATCCATTCATATAACCACCCATTCATTTGTCCATCTATCTGTTCATTCAGCCAACCATCTAGCCATTCATCCATTTATCCATTAATCTATATAATATTTATTTAAGTTAGGTAATGAAGTACATATTATAGTTAATACTGAAACAGAATATGAGAAAAGAGACAAATCCAATCATTCTATCATCAAATGTCAAATTATTGGTTAAGAATGATCAAGAGATAGCAAAAAGGTGATAGTCATATGAGAATCATGTGATCATAATAGAGATGTCATATGAGAATCATGTGATCACGATGTCATGTGAGAATTATGTGATCATAATACATATGTCACTACTGTTTTCTCTCTTTAATGTTTGTCTCTGTTGGAGAAAGAGTTAGTTAGCTATGTGCACTGGTGCAGTCCTCAATGAAGATTTTAACCTTTCATATCCTGGTCAGTGAAATAAATGCATGATGCCAGTTATTATTGTCTGTATGTACCATTAATTACCTGTTTATCCTAATGATACTGAAAAAGCTGATATGAGAATTGTTCTAGCTGCTGTTCAAGAGGTAATGATATCACTTAATTCTTTGTAATACTATCTCTCTCTCTCTCTCTCTCTCTCTCTCTCTCTCTCTCTCTCTCTCTCTCTCTCTCTCTCTCTCTCTCTCTCTCTCTCTCTCTCTCTCTCTTTACTTCATGGTTCTATAGCTCAACAGATGGTTCTCGTGTCTGCATGTACATGTACCATGATGATACTATGAGCAATAGTCTGAATAGTGGATCTACTGAAACCTTCTGAAAATCTCACTATGAACATGTGGTAATGATAAGCCTCGTTCTATTACTATGACAAAAACTTGTCAAGCTATTTGCAGCCTCCATTCATATTGCTAACCAAAGGACTCTGGAGTAAGAATGGATAAATAAATGTATGGATAGGTTGGTAGATTGATGGATGGATAGGTAGATTGATAGATAGATTGATTTAGATTTTAAACAGAGGAATGGATTTGTAAATGTAGATAAGTATTTAGTGTTTCTATCTATTATCATGTAATAACATGTAAAATAGTTATCTCCCTTTATTAGACCTGACAAAGACAGCCTTGAATATTTCCATCTACTGTAAATGCTCTTTTAACTGCTAATTATTGTGTAAGTTGGTTACTATTCATGATGGATGGAAGACTCTCATAGTACCTGAAGTTGATGAACAGTATAAAGTTGTACATTTTGAGATACGAGCTAGACAAGTTGAAATACTAGGTCAACCTGATCAACCTACTATTTTGCCTGTGCAACTACTACTGTTGCTATGCAAAAAGAGTGTGAAATTGAGGTACTTAGATTATTGACTTCACAGATAAGGAAAATTGATGTACTGTTACATCATTCATTCATTCATCCATCTAATGGCAACCATCTATTCATTCATATAATTTTATTCACATACCTATCTATCCATCTATACATTTAGGTATTTAGTGGTCTCCTTTTGTCTATCACTTAATCCAAAGAAAGAGAAGAAGAGACAGATTCTGTTAATACAAGATTTTGTCTCTCTTCTACACACTGTTTCTGCTGGAATTAAACTGCAAGTAAGAAAGCAGATATACTGCAATGTTGAGTAGTCCCTGTTGTTCATTCATCTGTCCATCAATTTATTCATTCATTTACCACTGTATTTAGCATTTTATTTATTTTGCAGTTTATCTCCTATACCATAACTTAATCCAATTATCACATACATGTATGTGTACTGTTTAAACATATAATTATTATCTCAATTTCCATTAGGTATGTTCTCTATTAAGATGTATTCTTCCATATATTTAACCAAGAGACTTTGTTACAGTGACTGACCACCTCTGGGTTACAGTGCTATAACTGAGGCAGTTAATTAAGCTGTTACTATCAATCAACTTGACCTCCTAGACTGTACATGTTACTGATAAAGTGCTGTCTATACAAGTTAAATTGAAGGAGGAGAACTCAAATATATGCAGGTTAATGTGTCCATTTATACGTTGAAACCACCACTTTTATATGTATATGTTGAATAGTGTTATCAACTAAGTTGCCCAATGGTACTTAGATGAATAAAGTTCCACCATACCTAGTCACTAATGCATTTTTTGTACATGTACATAATATAAACATTACACATACTATACTAGTGATATACTATAACTATATATATATATGTTATTTGTATCATTACATTAGAAACTCACTGGTGATACTAATGTGGTTGCAGTGACACTAGAAAGGCTTAAAGATTCCAAACCTGTTGTAGGTGAGGCTCATGTTAGATGTCAACATTGGTATCTACAAGGATCCATTGAACAGGAATTGGTGATACATATATAGTTAACCTACTCAAGTACATGTACGTTTTTGTACTAGTTACTAATGAAGGCCAAATAGCATGTGGTCCTTTAAAGACTATTGCTATTTTGAAGAGCCTATGTGGAATCTATTCTCTTATTCATAGTGATCTTTACCACTTTATTTGTAATTGTATAGTATATAATTATAAATATTTAATAAGTATTGTCTAATGATCTGTGAATTATATATTATATTATGACCTATCTCTTTATATAGTCTGTAGTTAAAGGTCAATTGAAGGATTATGCTAAGTCAGCTATAGGACAAGATGTATTACATTTGACAAAGAAAAAATGAAGAAGCTCATAACCCAGATTCTGGAATGTATACATAGATGACTATCAGATTGATGGATAGGTACTAATGGACAGAATACTTAATACAGAAATAAGTGGACACTGCCTTTTTATATTTAAAGGACACATTAGTGGAATTAATTATTATATTATAACATATTATCAGATGGTAAACTCAAGGTCTCCTCTGATGATGCTATGAGCAATAGTCTTAGTAATGGATCTATTGAAACCTTCTAACCTCAAAATCACTCATTTCCACTTCGAAGTTAGGTATTTGCTAACATCTAATAAAGAGAATTGATTTACTGTTACATCATTCATTCATCCATCTAAGGCATCTATCCATTCAGGTATTTGGTGGTGTCCTGTTATCAAACCACTCAACCCAAAGAAGGAGAAAAAGAAGAGACAGGTCTTAACTTAGAACAAACAGAAGAAGAGTCATCTTCAATGACCAACGTCCTCTTTAACAAGAGTCATCTCTGGTCTACTAAAGGCAGTCTGTCAACCTATCATGGATTCTGTTCACACAGAAGCATCACATATGAAAAAAACTACGAGAAAAGAGTCTCAATAAAAAAAAAAACAACAAAGGTATTCCTGCCAAACTAGCCATGATTGCAGAATTAAATTACAAGTAAGAAAGCAGATATACTGTAATAGTGAGTACTCCCTCTGTCCATTAATCATCTATCCATCCATTTATGGCTGTATATTTAGACGTATATTTATTTAGTAGTTTATCTCCTGTACCATAACAATCCATTTAATCACATACAAGTAAATGTACAATTATGCACATATAATTATTCTACATTATTCTCAATTTCCATTAGATACGTTCTCTATTATGACGTATTCTTCCATATATTAAACCAAAGACATTGCTACAATGATTGACCACCTCTGGGTTGCAGTGCTATAACTGAGGCAATTTATTCAGCTGTTACTATCAGTCAACTTGGCCTCCAAGGCTGTTATTGGTAAAGCGCTGTCTGTACAACTGAAGGGGCGAGGCTCTAAAATATGCAGGTTAATGTGTCCATCTACGTGTTAAAACCACCACTTTTATATGTACATGTCCAATAATGCTGTCAGTTAAGTTGCCCAATGGTACTTAGATGAATAAAGTTTCACCATACCTCGTAGCTATGTTTAACTGCTCATTGATGAAGATCATACTGTTGCTGTCTTCTAGGGACAACGGGTAGGACAAGATGGCAAACTTCAGATGAAGTATGTTTAAGTAAGAGAGAATTATTTATAACAATGTTATTTTTGTTCTTTTACCCTCTATATGATAATTGTGATGACAATGGAACTAAAGCTCTTTTATTATGTAATCATTGTGGTAACTTGTGTTATTGTGCACTACATTATGAACAAATGTACTTATAACTAAACTAATGTGGATAACAATCCACTTCATTAGCTCTCATTGAGTGATTAATGCTTGGAGCATGTGTATAGATAAAGGACTCATTGTTTATAGTATATATATATATTGCAATTTACTAAGATATTTGATTTACTACCACACAGTTTGTCAGTAAATTAAGATTAAATCTATTGGATTTCACTCCCAAATCAGTGCATTGTTATTCAGTAGGCAGCAATGTGTGCTAGTGAATAAGTTCAGCTCAGATGTCACAAGGGCTCAACACTTGGCCCATTGCTTTTTATAGGACTTTGAATGTTAACTAGTACTACAATAATGATGACAAAACATTTGGTCTAAAGTTAGAATAGTAAAGAGTAATTTCACTAGACCAACAGAAAATCTACTGCATTGTGTGTTGCATAGCCTCCTACCACACATTCAAGAGACAATACTATAGACTACATCAACATTTCTCATCCATGTACAACCTTTCTTCAGAATATAAAGCAAAAAAAACTAGTAAGAATACAAAACTTAGTAAGATATATCTACCAGTGAGTATTAATTCGTACATATGCACATTATAGCCCTGTTGTGTATTTGTGTGTCTAAACACACATATACTTTGCTTGTAGAAGATGCTATATTCATAGATGTCTCCACCTGTCTATGTACGTGTACATTAATTATTGTTAACTTTATTGTGATGAATGGTGCAGTTGTATGTTTTTATGATCTGAAATAGGTAGCTCAAAAGGATTCATTTGAGGTCCTTTGGTATAAAGTACATCTTAGTGAAACTCAAGAGATAAGACCTACAATATAATTATTATAATGAAATTAAATATTTATAGGTCTAGCTAGTATTATATATATGGTTACAACTTCTTTATTCTTGTATGTACATTAAATAACTCTGATTGTCATTTGACATCATTGTTGATACGTATGTCAATAGAGGAAATGTGATGGAAAAATGACATAATGGTTACTATTATTATGTGAATAATATAATTGCGATGGACAAGTTGCGACTTCTCTACAACTCTATCACAATGCTTGTTTACTTAGAGGGAATATACATCAGCTTAACTATAGTACAACAGTAATGAGTCTATGATGATAAATTTACATTAACATTGTCATTAACATTTAATTACCTATTTTTAGATAGGTGAGTGCATAAAGTTACATGAAGGAATGGGTGGTTGCTATAGGTTGGATAACCGAATGAATGAATAACAGTACACCAATTTCTCTTTACTAGTGAAGTGAATAGGCTAAATAATGTAAGTGCCACAGTTTCACAATTTTTGGACAGGCATGCAGAGGAGCAGGTTTATCAAGTCGACCCAGTCAGTATTTCAACTTGTCTAGCTTGTTTGTTATTTTGAACTCCATGTAACTCGAAATGCACATTTTTATGCTGTTCATCAACTTCAGGCACTATGGGAGTTTTCCAAGCATCATGACTAGTAGCCAACTTAAACTACAAAGAGCAATTAAAAGAGCAATTACCGTAGATAGAAATATCACATCAATAGTATCAAATCCGAAGTGTTTTAATTACCATGGTAGTGTAGTGCGTGTTACTCTATCAATCTCTTTCTTTGTCTTTCAAGCAGTTTTGTCAGGTCCATGGCCAACAGAGAGAGATAATTGTTGAACATGTTGCTATATGACAGTAGATAGAAGTACTAACTACTATTTAGCCACATTTCTTTCTTTGTCCAATCAGCAATAAATCCATTCCTATCTTTAAAATCTAAATCCATCTGTCCATCTATTCATTCATTCTTATTACCCCAGAGTCCTTCTGGTTGTCGTTATGAACGGTGCTGCGAATATCTTGACTACTTTATTGTAAGTCACAGTAGGTAGAACGAGGCTTATCACATGGTTCATCACGAGATTCTCAGAATGTTTCAGCAGACCCATCAGTCAGACTAGCATCATTAGAGGGAGACCTTGAGTTTACCACGAGAGAACGAGAGAAGAAGAGACAGATTCGTCGTGTAATGTATAGGTGACTACCAGCCTGACCATACACGTTACTAATGGACAGAATACTTGATACTAGAATTAGGTAACACCTGTGAATGTTGAGTGTACTAGTTGGCGGAAGTAATTTGTATGATGTGGCAATCTGCAAGCGGAAGTAATTGTAACATATTAGGTTTATTGATAAGAGTCCCAGTGTGAGGATTTATGCTCCTAGGACACGGCTAGGTACCGCTGCGTGTTGACTAGTTTGGAGTATATTAATAGTAGGTTTCCTGGGTCACTTTGATAAGTATTGACGTGTAACTTTAATTAACTTTACTAGGTCGCTATTGAATCGGCGACAATGTCGACAACATTATGTAATAGTCGATGTCCTAGGAGTGAAGACGATTGGGTCAGGAGTATGATTTGGTTAACGTGTACTACTCCCTGTTTGGGCCGTTCACCTTGGCGAAGACGAATGATATTGAACGACATTTTGTTCCATCGTACTCGGTTACGACGCCGTGCTCGTGCTGTCTGAGAGTGTCCAAGAACGTCGAGATAGGATGGGGTCGCCTTGGTAATGAGACGGGCAAAGAAATTGTCAGACACGGATAGGTTGGACTCAGCTGGGCACCGACCGTGCGTTTCGGTTGGGGGTCGCTCTCCTCGGTTAAAGGCACCATCGAGACTTTGTTCCCGAGTAGACAAGCTGACAAGATTTCTGCCCCAAGCGTCCGGCAGGATGACTGATCTTTCAGGGGACTATCCGTCTGAGGAGCGAGGCCGACTCTCCCTCGGTGGAAAGTGCGAGGGTGGACAGGCCGGAAGCGTCCGGCAGATGGAATCATCTCTCAGGCGAAGTATCCGCCCGAGAAGTCGGGCCGACTTGCCTCAGCCGACGGTGAAAGCGTCGAGCGGTTTCCCTGGAGAAGCATTCTCGGTTGGTGCTTTAGATGAGAGGGGAGGGAGTCGATGTTTGAATTTGCTTTCTGTTCGAGAGTTGCATATTCTGGCAGGTGCTCGGACTCCTCTCTGTCAGGCGTGTGGCGGGCACTGTACGTGGCAAGGTGGATGCGCCAAGTGGTCGTGTTCGTCTTGTTCGGAGTGTCCTTTTGGGTGTTGAGGAGCGATCTGTTCTCCCTTTAAGCGAGGGAGTGCAGCATCCTCGAGTTAGTCAGGCGTTGCAACGAGGTTGCTTTCGTGACGCTGTGGTTGAGTGGGGCCTTCGAAGAGGAGGTTTCGTTCAATTCGTCGTCGCGAAGGGAGTGAACATGAAGCTCTCGCTGTGTGAGCTGTCGTGTTTTCTCTGGGTGTTGTGATGTTCGTTGACGATATACGCTTTGTTGATGTTGAGCAGTTGCGGACGACTGTTAACGCTGTCGCTGCAATGCAAGCCGTTTGCCTCGAAGGGAGGTTGCCCTAGTCGGTGACTCTTGCCTGTCGTGGCAGCGGTTGCGTCGCTCTGAGCAGTAGGGAAGTGAATTGTCAGTTGCGTCGGTCGAGGGTTCCCCGACAGCATGCAATAGCTGGCGTGAGCCTGTGCTGTGCTGGAAGGGACTAGCCTCTGTTTCGGCCGTTCCCAGTGCCGATGAGGAGTTACCTGGTTGATCCTGCCAGTAGTCATATGCTTGTCTCAAAGACTAAGCCATGCATGTGCAAGTATAAACGCTTGAACCGTGAGACTGCGAATGGCTCATTAAATCAGTTATAGTTTATTTGATGGTGTTCCCACTACGTGGATAACCGTGGTAACGTAGAGCTAATACATGCCGAAGGCCTCGACTCAGTCTCGGCTGGGAAGAGGCGTATTTATTAGATCCAAAACCAACCTGGGCGGCTTCGCTTCCCAGCTTCCTGCTTGGTGATTCATGGTAACTGCTCGAATCGCTCGGCCTCCGCGCCGGCGATGGTTCATTCAAGTTTCTGCCCTATCAACTTTCGATGGTAGGGTATTGGCCTACCATGGTTGCAACGGGTGACGGAGAATTAGGGTTCGATTCCGGAGAGGGAGCCTGAGAAACGGCTACCACATCTAAGGAGGGCAGCAGGCGCGCAAATTACCCAATCCCGACTCGGGGAGGTAGTGACAATAAATAACAATGCCGGTCCCAAAGCGGTCCGGCAATTGGAATGAGTCCAATCCAAACCCCTTAACGAGGAACAATTGGAGGGCAAGTCTGGTGCCAGCAGCCGCGGTAATTCCAGCTCCAATAGCGTATATTAAAGTTGTTGCAGTTAAAAAGCTCGTAGTTGGATTTCGGGGCCCGCGCCCGTGCCCTGGCGTGTGGGGTCGGTCTCGTCCAGTTCGCTGGTCGTGGCGTCGCCGTCGTCGGTGTGCGGCGTGCTCGGCCGGAGCGGTCCGCCGAGAGGCGAGCACTGCCCGGCGGCTCCCTGTGCTCTCGGAGGCTCCGTCTGCTCTTGATTGCAGCGGTCGGGGAGTTCGGGACGTTTACTTTGAACAAATTAGAGTGTTCCAAGCAGGCCGGTCGCTTTGAATACGTTAGCATGGAATAATGGAATAGGGCTGCCTTTGTTGTCCTATTTTGTTGGTTTTCGGGACGGCAGTCATGGTCGATAGGGACAGTTGGGGGCATTCGTATTCAGTTGTCAGAGGTGAAATTCTCGGATTTACGGAAGACGGTCGAGTGCGAAAGCATTTGCCAAGGATGTTTTCATTAATCAAGAACGAAAGTTGGGGGTTCGAAGACGATCAGATACCGTCGTAGTCCCAACCATAAACGATGCCGGCTAGGGATCGGCGGACGTCGGGTGCGACTCCGTCGGCACCTTTGGAGAAATCAAAGCCTTTGGGTTCCGGGGGGAGTATGGTCGCAAGGCTGAAACTTAAAGGAATTGACGGAAGGGCACCACCAGGAGTGGAGCCTGCGGCTTAATTTGACTCAACACGGGGAACCTCACCAGGTCCGGACATGGGAAGGATTGACAGATCGAGAGCTCTTTCTTGATTCTATGGGTGGTGGTGCATGGCCGTTCTTAGTTGGTGGAGTGATTTGTCTGGTTGATTCCGTTAACGAACGAGACCTTAACCTGCTAACTAGTCGTGCCGTTTCCGAACGGCGGGCGTCGCGTCCGCGTCGGGGCAGCTGCCTTGCGGGTGCCTTGTCGGCGGCCGGCGTCCCGGCTCGCAGCCAGGCGACTTCTTAGAGGGACACTCGGCGTTTCAGCCGGGGGAGGAGTGAGGCAATAACAGGTCTGTGATGCCCTTAGATGTTCTGGGCCGCACGCGCGCTACACTGACGGAGGCAGCGAGCGTGTCCTTCGCCGGGAGGTGCGGGCAATCTTGCGAGTCTCCGTCGTGCTGGGGATAGATGGTTGCAATTGTCGATCTTGAACGAGGAATTCCTAGTAAGCGCGAGTCATCAGCTCGCGCTGATTACGTCCCTGCCCTTTGTACACACCGCCCGTCGCTACTACCGATTGGACGGTTTAGTGAGAACTTCGGATTGGAGCCTTGGCGTCCGGCGACGGTCGCCCGGGAGTTTCCGAGAAGTCGTTCTAATTGCGTCGTCTAGAGGAAGTAAAAGTCGTAACAAGGTTTCCGTAGGTGAACCTGCGGAAGGATCATTACCGGTCTGTGTTCGGGACGCGTTTTGGCGTTTCGTTCTCTGTCGGTTCGGTCGGTAGTTGTTTATAACCGATCGAGTGTGCACGATGGCTCGCCCGCTCGTTTGGGCACCTGTTCACGAGCTGAAGGGTGCCCCCGGGCGTTTATGTCGAGCTGATTTTGTTGTCCTTTTTCTGATGTGTGTCCCGAGTCTTTTATTATAAAGGTATGGAAGTACAACTTCCAACGGTGGATCCCTTGGCTCGCGCGTCGATGAAGACCGTAGCAAAGCGCGAGAGTGTGCTGTGAATTGCAGAATTCAGTGAATCATCGAATTGTCGAACGCACATTGCGCCTTGCCGGCTCTCCGGCGAGGCACGTTCGGCTGAGGGCCGTTGAAATTGTCGCTGTAGTCATCCGACTCTCGACTAGCTTTCAGCAGAGGAGAGAGTCGACAGTTGGTCGAGGGCCCTCCCTTCCTAAGGAAGTCATTAAGGCACCTCCAGTGTGAGTTGGCGTGTGAGGTAGTCGTGCACAGTTGCGGGAAGTTATGGCCAGCGGTTGCAGGCGCACATTTCCCCGAAAACTGGGCACGGTGTCAAAAACTATATGCGGCCTCAGATCGAGCGAGAGCTACCCGCTGAACTTAAGCATATCAATAAGCGGAGGAAGAGAAACCAACTGGGATTCCCTCAGTAACGGCGAGCGAAGTGGGAAGATCGTGCCCAGGTCTGAAATCTCCGGCCTGACCCAAGTGGGGCCGGCGAATTGTGGTCTGGAGAGCTGGACTGTCCCGAAGTCACCGGTCCTTTTGGGGCCCGAAGTCGACTTGGAACGGCGTGCCGGAGAGGGTGAGAGCCCCGTAGGCGCCCAGAAACCTGGATCGGCGGGACGAGGGTCCGGACTCGTTGAGTCGGGTTGTTTGAGATTGCAGCCCCAATCGGGTGGTAGACTCCATCCAAGGCTGAATACGTGCGCGAGTCCGATAGCGGACAAGTACCGTGAGGGAAAGGTGAAAAGCACTTTGAAGAGAGAGTTCAAGAGACCGTGAAACCGTTGGGAGGGAAGCTCGGGGTGTCGAGGCGGTCTGTGGGTCTGCGAGTTCATCGGTCCGTGGTGGCGACGGCCCTTGAGTGGGTCTGTGACTTCGACGGCCGTGCATTGTCGCGACCCTGCGGTGACCGTCAGCATCGGAGTAGCCCGTGGCGGAGAGTGGTCGGCCGGGTAGGTAATCTCGGAGGCAGTTGCACTCATGGAGGGACCTATAGCCGGTCCGATTCGGGCGTCGTGGCTTTTCCGTGGTGTGTCTAGGGCGACGTTTCGCCCGAGGTTGTGAGGTGCGGGTCGTCACCGTTGCTTGTGACGGTTCGGGCTGTTTCCCGTTCGAAGGGTCTCTGGCGAGGTTTGCGACCGGGTGCTGAGTGTTCTCAGGGATGTTCAGCGTTCGGCGTGTCCTCCCTGACCGGCACTTCGACCGGATTCGTCCGCGTTCCGTGCCCAGGTTGCTGGCGTGGAGTCGGCACCCCGTGCCCCGTCTTGAAACACGGACCAAGGAGTGCAAGAGGCACGCGAGTCTGGAGGGTGGCGAGCGTTCGGCTGTGTCCGTTCGCGTTCCCGAGAGACC
>OZ014419.1:5847649-5857649 GCA_963965975.1 Xestospongia bergquistia | reverse complement strand
TGTAGTTGTTAAAAAGATGTCCACAGGATTGAAGGCAGGTTGTCTGAGAGTATGTGCCCAACCAGCTCCTTCTATTGCACTGATGAAACCTGGAATGGTCTTGTCATACTCAGAGGAAGTAAGTCGCAATAGTCGTTAGTTGTTGTACATTAATAACTTAATAGTTTCATGTCTTTGAATCAAATTATCTAATACTTCACTGATTGAGTTTTAAATGTGTGAAGAGACAAGAGAAAAGATTGAATGTGTTGTCAAGAAGAAACCAGTTACTTAAGGAAAGAAGGTGAATAAATATATAATCCACTAGACCACATTCTATTCTACTTGCGATGTCTCGTGTTTAATATATAGGATGTGTTAATAAGTAATCATCAATCCATTGTTCACTATAAACTTTTATCAACCATCCATCTATTCATTTATCTGTCCATCCACTCATCTATCTACCTGTTTTTATTCATCCATTAGACATTTTATGGTGGTAAAGCACACTATTACTAGTAATGATTTTGATCCTACTGAACTAGTTTTGCTGAGCTTGTTCTAACACTGGAGGTCGCGTTCAGGTAATATATTGGTATGTACTATACAGGCTCATTCTCATTACTGCAAGAATAGAAATCAGTGTTCTTTTTAATGTGATTAGAGGCATTCCACCAAGTTCAGTGTTCATGTAGTTATTGAACATAGTTGAACAATTGCCCACTGTTTATGGTTGGAAATGTTTTTCACTGAAACAAATATTGGCCATGGCTAAAGCCGTTCTCTGTACAAGTTAAAGTGAAGGGTCAGGGCTCAAGTATAAGCAGGTGAATGTGTTTATTCACATGTTGGTACGACCTCTTATACATGCACATGTCCCATAATGCCATCAGTTAAGCTACCAGCAGTAGTTAGATGAATAAAGTGCCACCATATGTAGTCATTTATGCATTGTTTATACATGTACATAATATAAACAGTACACTTATTAGTGATATATATTATTTGTATCATTACATTAGAACAATATCCTAAATGTTTAACCAAAAGTATATTTCAGTAATAACTTGCAACATAATACACGTGCATATGTAATCATCAGTCATTTACTTTGTCCCCTCTCTCTCCCTCTCTCTCTAGCAATACTTGCCATGGCAACCATTAATTCATTCTTGGATATCTGTCATTAATCATTGGAATGGTAACCTTTTATAGGACTGTACAACTGTAGAATCACACAAAGGATAATTTGATCAATTAGATTATTATGGAGACAATGACCTCATCAGTTAATGCTCCCAGACCCTTGAAACTGGAACCAGAAATGATCTCATGTGTTCTTCCTTTTGGCTTGGCTACATTTGTTCATTTATCTCTACAGTCAACCAGGCGTTTAGCATTTACCATTAATCTATTTATATAATTTTATTTACATATTATAGTTAATACTGAAACAGAATATGAGAAGAGAGACAAGTCCATTCATTATGGCATGAATGGTCAGTGATAGGTGATAGTCGTATGAGAATCATGTGATCATAATACATATGTTATATGAAAATCATGTTAATATAGTACATAATTAAGTCAATATTGTCTTTCTCTCTTTAGATTATTGACTTCACAGGAAAATTGATGCACTGTTGTATCATTCGTTCATCCAACAAATGACAACCATCCATTCATTCACATAATTTTATTCACCTACCTATGTATCTATCTATCTATATTACAGGTGGTATCTTAGGTATTGTAATGTTTGTGGTGATCTGAATGTCAAGGGGAGCTAAGTCTGGCTACAATAACTCGCTGACTTGTGGTGATGTCTATTATGCCACTCAAGATAAGTCCACCCACCCTCCTCTGTATCATAAGGCTCTTGAATCACACATGGACAGACAGTCATTGTGTTTGGTATATTTTGATTTATTAAATTTTTTATGATTAATAAACAATAAACGAATCACTGAATTGGGGGAGGTGGTACTGCTATCACAACAAGAATAACATTGTTATTAATAATTCTCAAACATCTCTATCTGAGGTTTGCCATCTGTCTTGTCTTGGCCATTGTCCAATTCGCCTTCATTAGTAACAAGTACAAAAACATATGCTAATTATAATCCTGAGGAGATAGCATCAGTATGTTCTTCATCAATGACACACAGAGCAGTTAAACATAGCCAGAACTGTGTGTGTGTGTGCGTGTGTCAGATATTACATGTATGTATTATATCAGCTACTACGCACAGCATGGGAATACATTCCAGAACCTTACAAGTTTCTTAATCGATCTTTTTCACTCCTGTAGTAAGAGATAATACATTCGATGTAACACATGTACATGTGTACTACTTACTTACCCTAATACTTTAGGAACATAGAACCACAATTCCTCAAAGGAGTAGTCAGAATAAGGCCATAAATGGAAATTAATATTATTATAGGGATTGTTCGAAAATGGCAATTATATTTAATTACGTTACAGGGCTTTACCTGCTACTGATCCATTAATACATACTTGTACATCATAAGAACCAGCTAACATTGGTACCAATGTCACAGTTGTAAGTACCTTCCTTAACAGCCATATAATCTACACTCCTTTAGTAAGAGATAATACATTAAATGTAACACATGTACATGTATACTACTTACCCTAATACTTTAGGAACATAGAACCGCAATTCCTCAAAAGTAGTAGTCAGAATAAGGCCACAAATGGAAATTATTATTATTATAGGGATTGTTCGAAAATGGCAATTATATTTAATTACGTTACAGGGCTTTACCTGCTACTGATCCATTAATACATACTCGTACATCATAAGAACCAGCTAACATTGGTACCCATGTCACAGTTGTAAGTACCTTCCTTAACAGCCATATAATCTACACTCCTGTAGTAAGAGATAATACATTAAATGTAACACATGTACATGTATACTACTTACCCTAATACTTTAGGAACATAGAACCGCAATTCCTCAAAAGGAGTAGTCAGAATAAGGCCACAAATGGAAATTATTATTATTATAGGGATTGTTCGAAAATGGCAATTATATTTAATTACGTTACAGGGCTTTATCTTCTACTGATCCATTAATACATACTCGTACATCATAAGAACCAGCTAACATTGGTACCCATGTCACAGCTGTAAGTACCTTCCTTAAAAGCCATATAATCTACACTCCTGTAGTAAGAGATAATACATTAAATGTAACACATGTACATGTATACTACTTACCCTAATACTTTAGGAACATAGAACCGCAATTCCTCAAAAGGAGTAGTCAGAATAAGGCCACAAATGGAAATTATTATTATTATAGGGATTGTTCGAAAATGGCAATTATATTTAATTACGTTACAGGGCTTTACCTGCTACTGATCCATTAATACATACTCGTACATCATAAGAACCAGCTAACATTGGTACCAATGTCACAGTTGTAAGTACCTTCCTTAACAGCCATATAATCTACACTCCTGTAGTAAGAGATAATACATTAAATGTAACACATGTACATGTATACTACTTACCCTAATACTTTAGGAACATAGAACCGCAATTCCTCAAAAGGAGTAGTCAGAATAAGGCCACAAATGGAAATTATTATTATTATAGGGATTGTTCGAAAATGGCAATTATATTTAATTATGTTACAGGGCTTTACCTGCTACTGATCCATTAATACATACTCGTACATCATAAGAACCAGCTAACATTGGTACCCATGTCACAGTTGTATGTACCTTCCTTAACAGCCATATAATCTACACTCCTGTAGTAAGAGATAATACATTAAATGTAACAAATGTACATGTATACTACTTACCCTAATACTTTAGGAACATAGAACCGCAATTCCTCAAAAGGAGTAGTCAGAATAAGGCCACAAATGGAAATTATTATTATTATAGGGATTGTTCGAAAATGGCAATTATATTTAATTACGTTACAGTGCTTTACCTGCTACTGATCCATTAATACATACTCGTACATCATAAGAACCAGCTAACATTGGTACCCATGTCACAGTTGTAAGTACCTTCCTTAACAGCCATATAATCTACACTCCTGTAGTAAGAGATAATACATTAAATGTAACAAATGTACATGTATACTACTTACCCTAATACTTTAGGAACATAGAACCGCAATTCCTCAAAAGGAGTAGTCAGAATAAGGCCACAAATGGAAATTATTATTATTATAGGGATTGTTCGAAAATGGCAATTATATTTAATTACGTTACAGTGCTTTACCTGCTACTGATCCATTAATACATACTCGTACATCATAAGAACCAGCTAACATTGGTACCCATGTCACAGTTGTAAGTACCTTCCTTAACAGCCATATAATCTACACTCCTGTAGTAAGAGATAATACATTAAATGTAACACATGTACATGTATACTACTTACCCTAATACTTTAGGAACATAGAACAGCAATTCCTCAAAAGGAGTAGTCAGAATAAATCCACAAATAAAAATTATTATTATTATAGGGATTGTTCGAAAATGGCAATTATATTTAATTACGTTACAGGGCTTTACCTGCTACTGATCCATTAATACATACTTGTACATCATAAGAACCAGCTAACATTGGTACCCATGTCACAGTTGTAAGTACCTTCCTTAACAGCCATATAATCTACACTCCTTTAGTAAGAGATAATACATTAAATGTAACACATGTACATGTATACTACTTACCCTAATACTTTAGGAACATAGAACCGCAATTCCTCAAAAGTAGTAGTCAGAATAAGGCCACAAATGGAAATTATTATTATTATAGGGATTGTTCGAAAATGGCAATTATATTTAATTACGTTACAGGGCTTTACCTGCTACTGATCCATTAATACATACTCGTACATCATAAGAACCAGCTAACATTGGTACCCATGTCACAGTTGTAAGTACCTTCCTTAACAGCCATATAATCTACACTCCTGTAGTAAGAGATAATACATTAAATGTAACACATGTACATGTATACTACTTACCCTAATACTTTAGGAACATAGAGCCGCAATTCCTCAAAGGAGTAGTCAGAATAAGGCCACAAATGGAAATTAATATTATTATAGGAATTGTTCGAAAATGGCAATTATATTTAATTACGTTACAGTGCTTTACCTGCTACTGATCCATTAATACATACTCGTACATCATAAGAACCAGCTAACATTGGTACCCATTGTCACAGTTGTAAGTACCTTCCTTAACAGCCATATAATCTACACTCCTGTAGTAAGAGATAATACATTAAATGTAACACATGTACATGTATACTACTTACCCTAATACTTTAGGAACATAGAACAGCAATTCCTCAAAAGGAGTAGTCAGAATAAGGCCACAAATGGAAATTATTATTATTATAGGGATTGTTCGAAAATGGCAATTATATTTAATTATGTTACAGGGCTTTACCTGCTACTGATCCATTAATACATACTCGTACATCATAAGAACCAGCTAACATTGGTACCCATGTCACAGTTGTAAGTACCTTCCTTAACAGCCATATAATCTACACTCCTGTAGTAAGAGATAATACATTAAATGTAACAAATGTACATGTATACTACTTACCCTAATACTTTAGGAACATAGAACCGCAATTCCTCAAAAGGAGTAGTCAGAATAAGGCCACAAATGGAAATTATTATTATTATAGGGATTGTTCGAAAATGGCAATTATATTTAATTACGTTACAGTGCTTTACCTGCTACTGATCCATTAATACATACTCGTACATCATAAGAACCAGCTAACATTGGTACCCATGTCACAGTTGTAAGTACCTTCCTTAACAGCCATATAATCTACACTCCTGTAGTAAGAGATAATACATTAAATGTAACACATGTACATGTATACTACTTACCCTAATACTTTAGGAACATAGAACCGCAATTCCTCAAAAGGAGTAGTCAGAATAAGGCCACAAATGGAAATTATTATTATTATAGGGATTGTTCGAAAATGGCAATTATATTTAATTACGTTACAGTGCTTTACCTGCTACTGATCCATTAATACATACTTGTACATCATAAGAACCAGCTAACATTGGTACCCATGTCACAGTTGTAAGTACCTTCCTTAACAGCCATATAATCTACACTCCTGTAGTAAGAGATAATACATTAAATGTAACACATGTACATGTATACTACTTACCCTAATAATTTAGGAACATAGAACAGCAATTCCTCAAAAGGAGTAGTCAGAATAAATCCACAAATGGAAATTATTATTATTATAGGGATTGTTCGAAAATGGCAATTATATTTAATTACGTTACAGGGCTTTACCTGCTACTGATCCATTAATACATACTTGTACATCATAAGAACCAGCTAACATTGGTACCCATGTCACAGTTGTAAGTACCTTCCTTAACAGCCATATAATCTACACTCCTGTAGTAAGAGATAATACATTAAATGTAACACATGTACATGTATACTACTTACCCTAATAATTTAGGAACATAGAACAGCAATTCCTCAAAAGGAGTAGTCAGAATAAATCCACAAATGGAAATTATTATTATTATAGGGATTGTTCGAAAATGGCAATTATATTTAATTACGTTACAGGGCTTTACCTGCTACTGATCCATTAATACATACTTGTACATCATAAGAACCAGCTAACATTGGTACCCATGTCACAGTTGTAAGTACCTTCCTTAACAGCCATATAATCTACACTCCTTTAGTAAGAGATAATACATTAAATGTAACACATGTACATGTATACTACTTACCCTAATACTTTAGGAACATAGAGCCGCAATTCCTCAAAGGAGTAGTCAGAATAAGGCCACAAATGGAAATTAATATTATTATAGGAATTGTTCGAAAATGGCAATTATATTTAATTAAGTTACAGTGCTTTACCTGCTACTGATCCATTAATACATACTCGTACATCATAAGAACCAGCTAACATTGGTACCCATTGTCACAGTTGTAAGTACCTTCCTTAACAGCCATATAATCTACACTCCTGTAGTAAGAGATAATACATTAAATGTAACACATGTACATGTATACTACTTACCCTAATACTTTAGGAACATAGAACAGCAATTCCTCAAAAGGAGTAGTCAGAATAAGGCCACAAATGGAAATTATTATTATTATAGGGATTGTTCGAAAATGGCAATTATATTTAATTACGTTACAGTGCTTTACCTGCTACTGATCCATTAATACATACTCGTACATCATAAGAACCAGCTAACATTGGTACCCATGTCACAGTTGTAAGTACCTTCCTTAACAGCCATATAATCTACACTCCTGTAGTAAGAGATAATACATTAAATGTAACACATGTACATGTATACTACTTACCCTAATACTTTAGGAACATAGAACAGCAATTCCTCAAAAGGAGTAGTCAGAATAAATCCACAAATGGAAATTATTATTATTATAGGGATTGTTCGAAAATGGCAATTATATTTAATTACGTTACAGGGCTTTACCTGCTACTGATCCATTAATACATACTTGTACATCATAAGAACCAGCTAACATTGGTACCCATGTCACAGTTGTAAGTACCTTCCTTAACAGCCATATAATCTACACTCCTGTAGTAAGAGATAATAAATTAAATGTAACACATGTACATGTATACTACTTACCCTAATACTTTAGGAACATAGAACTGCAATTCCTCAAAGGAGTAGTCAGAATAAGGCCACAAATGGAAATTAATATTATTATAGGAATTGTTCGAAAATGGCAATTATATTTAATTAAGTTACAGTGCTTTACCTGCTACTGATCCATTAATACATACTCGTACATCATAAGAACCAGCTAACATTGGTACCCATTGTCACAGTTGTAAGTACCTTCCTTAACAGCCATATAATCTACACTCCTGTAGTAAGAGATAATACATTAAATGTAACACATGTACATGTATACTACTTACCCTAATACTTTAGGAACATAGAACAGCAATTCCTCAAAAGGAGTAGTCAGAATAAGGCCACAAATGGAAATTATTATTATTATAGGGATTGTTCGAAAATGGCAATTATATTTAATTACGTTACAGTGCTTTACCTGCTACTGATCCATTAATACATACTCGTACATCATAAGAACCAGCTAACATTGGTACCCATGTCACAGTTGTAAGTACCTTCCTTAACAGCCATATAATCTACACTCCTTTAGTAAGAGATAATACATTAAATGTAACACATGTACATGTATACTACTTACCCTAATACTTTAGGAACATAGAACCGCAATTCCTCAAAAGTAGTAGTCAGAATAAGGCCACAAATGGAAATTATTATTATTATAGGGATTGTTCGAAAATGGCAATTATATTTAATTACGTTACAGGGCTTTACCTGCTACTGATCCATTAATACATACTCGTACATCATAAGAACCAGCTAACATTGGTACCCATGTCACAGTTGTAAGTACCTTCCTTAACAGCCATATAATCTACACTCCTGTAGTAAGAGATAATACATTAAATGTAACACATGTACATGTATACTACTTACCCTAATACTTTAGGAACATAGAACCGCAATTCCTCAAAAGGAGTAGTCAGAATAAGGCCACAAATGGAAATTATTATTATTATAGGGATTGTTCGAAAATGGCAATTATATTTAATTACGTTACAGGGCTTTATCTTCTACTGATCCATTAATACATACTCGTACATCATAAGAACCAGCTAACATTGGTACCCATGTCACAGCTGTAAGTACCTTCCTTAAAAGCCATATAATCTACACTCCTGTAGTAAGAGATAATACATTAAATGTAACACATGTACATGTATACTACTTACCCTAATACTTTAGGAACATAGAACCGCAATTCCTCAAAAGGAGTAGTCAGAATAAGGCCACAAATGGAAATTATTATTATTATAGGGATTGTTCGAAAATGGCAATTATATTTAATTACGTTACAGGGCTTTACCTGCTACTGATCCATTAATACATACTTGTACATCATAAGAACCAGCTAACATTGGTACCCATGTCACAGTTGTAAGTACCTTCCTTAACAGCCATATAATCTACACTCCTTTAGTAAGAGATAATACATTAAATGTAACACATGTACATGTATACTACTTACCCTAATACTTTAGGAACATAGAACCGCAATTCCTCAAAAGTAGTAGTCAGAATAAGGCCACAAATGGAAATTATTATTATTATAGGGATTGTTCGAAAATGGCAATTATATTTAATTACGTTACAGGGCTTTACCTGCTACTGATCCATTAATACATACTCGTACATCATAAGAACCAGCTAACATTGGTACCCATGTCACAGTTGTAAGTACCTTCCTTAACAGCCATATAATCTACACTCCTGTAGTAAGAGATAATACATTAAATGTAACACATGTACATGTATACTACTTACCCTAATACTTTAGGAACATAGAACCGCAATTCCTCAAAAGGAGTAGTCAGAATAAGGCCACAAATGGAAATTATTATTATTATAGGGATTGTTCGAAAATGGCAATTATATTTAATTACGTTACAGGGCTTTATCTTCTACTGATCCATTAATACATACTCGTACATCATAAGAACCAGCTAACATTGGTACCCATGTCACAGCTGTAAGTACCTTCCTTAAAAGCCATATAATCTACACTCCTGTAGTAAGAGATAATACATTAAATGTAACACATGTACATGTATACTACTTACCCTAATACTTTAGGAACATAGAACCGCAATTCCTCAAAAGGAGTAGTCAGAATAAGGCCACAAATGGAAATTATTATTATTATAGGGATTGTTCGAAAATGGCAATTATATTTAATTACGTTACAGGGCTTTACCTGCTACTGATCCATTAATACATACTCGTACATCATAAGAACCAGCTAACATTGGTACCAATGTCACAGTTGTAAGTACCTTCCTTAACAGCCATATAATCTACACTCCTGTAGTAAGAGAT
>OZ014419.1:5687649-5842649 GCA_963965975.1 Xestospongia bergquistia | reverse complement strand
TCAAAGTTTGAGAATAGGTCGAGGTCCTTTCGACCCCGATACCTCTAATCATTCGCTTTACCCGACGAAACTGACAACCACGGCTCCAGCTATCCTGAGGGAAACTTCGGAGGGAACCAGCTACTAGACGGTTCGATTAGTCTTTCGCCCCTATACCCAAGTGCCACGATCGATTTGCACGTCAGAACCGCTGCGGGCTTCCACCAGAGTTTCCTCTGGCTTCGCCCTCCTCGGGCATAGTTCACCATCTTTCGGGTCGCAACAGACACGCTCTCACTCGAAGCCGGCCACGGCGTGACCTCTGGCTCGGTTGGCGATGTGCCCTTCCACGGGGCTCTCGCACCCGATCCAACAACCACTTGCTCTCACTTCGCCTCCGACGGGTCTCTCGGGAACGCGAACGGACACAGCCGAACGCTCGCCACCCTCCAGACTCGCGTGCCTCTTGCACTCCTTGGTCCGTGTTTCAAGACGGGGCACGGGGTGCCGACTCCACGCCAGCAACCTGGGCACGGAACGCGGACGAATCCGGTCGAAGTGCCGGTCAGGGAGGACACGCCGAACGCTGAACATCCCTGAGAACACTCAGCACCCGGTCGCAAACCTCGCCAGAGACCCTTCGAACGGGAAACAGCCCGAACCGTCACAAGCAACGGTGACGACCCGCACCTCACAACCTCGGGCGAAACGTCGCCCTAGACACACCACGGAAAAGCCACGACGCCCGAATCGGACCGGCTATAGGTCCCTCCCTGAGTGCAACTGCCTCCGAGATTACCTACCCGGCCGACCACTCTCCGCCACGGGCTACTCCGATGCTGACGGTCACCGCAGGGTCGCGACAATGCACGGCCGTCGAAGTCACAGACCCACTCAAGGGCCGTCGCCACCACGGACCGATGAACTCGCAGACCCACAGACCGCCTCGACACCCCGAGCTTCCCTCCCAACGGTTTCACGGTCTCTTGAACTCTCTCTTCAAAGTGCTTTTCACCTTTCCCTCACGGTACTTGTCCGCTATCGGACTCGCGCACGTATTCAGCCTTGGATGGAGTCTACCACCCGATTGGGGCTGCAATCTCAAACAACCCGACTCAACGAGTCCGGACCCTCGTCCCGCCGATCCAGGTTTCTGGGCGCCTACGGGGCTCTCACCCTCTCCGGCACGCCGTTCCAAGTCGACTTCGGGCCCCAAAAGGACCGGTGACTTCGGGACAGTCCAGCTCTCCAGACCACAATTCGCCGGCCCCACTTGGGTCAGGCCGGAGATTTCAGACCTGGGCACGATCTTCCCACTTCGCTCGCCGTTACTGAGGGAATCCCAGTTGGTTTCTCTTCCTCCGCTTATTGATATGCTTAAGTTCAGCGGGTAGCTCTCGCTCGATCTGAGGCCGCATATAGTTTTTGACACCGTGCCCAGTTTTCGGGGAAATGTGCGCCTGCAACCGCTGGCCATAACTTCCCGCAACTGTGCACGACTACCTCACACGCCAACTCACACTGGAGGTGCCTTAATGACTTCCTTAGGAAGGGAGGGCCCTCGACCAACTGTCGACTCTCTCCTCTGCTGAAAGCTAGTCGAGAGTCGGATGACTACAGCGACAATTTCAACGGCCCTCAGCCGAACGTGCCTCGCCGGAGAGCCGGCAAGGCGCAATGTGCGTTCGACAATTCGATGATTCACTGAATTCTGCAATTCACAGCACACTCTCGCGCTTTGCTACGGTCTTCATCGACGCGCGAGCCAAGGGATCCACCGTTGGAAGTTGTACTTCCATACCTTTATAATAAAAGACTCGGGACACACATCAGAAAAAGGACAACAAAATCAGCTCGACATAAACGCCCGGGGGCACCCTTCAGCTCGTGAACAGGTGCCCAAACGAGCGGGCGAGCCATCGTGCACACTCGATCGGTTATAAACAACTACCGACCGAACCGACAGAGAACGAAACGCCAAAACGCGTCCCGAACACAGACCGGTAATGATCCTTCCGCAGGTTCACCTACGGAAACCTTGTTACGACTTTTACTTCCTCTAGACGACGCAATTAGAACGACTTCTCGGAAACTCCCGGGCGACCGTCGCCGGACGCCAAGGCTCCAATCCGAAGTTCTCACTAAACCGTCCAATCGGTAGTAGCGACGGGCGGTGTGTACAAAGGGCAGGGACGTAATCAGCGCGAGCTGATGACTCGCGCTTACTAGGAATTCCTCGTTCAAGATCGACAATTGCAACCATCTATCCCCAGCACGACGGAGACTCGCAAGATTGCCCGCACCTCCCGGCGAAGGACACGCTCGCTGCCTCCGTCAGTGTAGCGCGCGTGCGGCCCAGAACATCTAAGGGCATCACAGACCTGTTATTGCCTCACTCCTCCCCCGGCTGAAACGCCGAGTGTCCCTCTAAGAAGTCGCCTGGCTGCGAGCCGGGACGCCGGCCGCCGACAAGGCACCCGCAAGGCAGCTGCCCCGACGCGGACGCGACGCCCGCCGTTCGGAAACGGCACGACTAGTTAGCAGGTTAAGGTCTCGTTCGTTAACGGAATCAACCAGACAAATCACTCCACCAACTAAGAACGGCCATGCACCACCACCCATAGAATCAAGAAAGAGCTCTCGATCTGTCAATCCTTCCCATGTCCGGACCTGGTGAGGTTCCCCGTGTTGAGTCAAATTAAGCCGCAGGCTCCACTCCTGGTGGTGCCCTTCCGTCAATTCCTTTAAGTTTCAGCCTTGCGACCATACTCCCCCCGGAACCCAAAGGCTTTGATTTCTCCAAAGGTGCCGACGGAGTCGCACCCGACGTCCGCCGATCCCTAGCCGGCATCGTTTATGGTTGGGACTACGACGGTATCTGATCGTCTTCGAACCCCCAACTTTCGTTCTTGATTAATGAAAACATCCTTGGCAAATGCTTTCGCACTCGACCGTCTTCCGTAAATCCGAGAATTTCACCTCTGACAACTGAATACGAATGCCCCCAACTGTCCCTATCGACCATGACTGCCGTCCCGAAAACCAACAAAATAGGACAACAAAGGCAGCCCTATTCCATTATTCCATGCTAACGTATTCAAAGCGACCGGCCTGCTTGGAACACTCTAATTTGTTCAAAGTAAACGTCCCGAACTCCCCGACCGCTGCAATCAAGAGCAGACGGAGCCTCCGAGAGCACAGGGAGCCGCCGGGCAGTGCTCGCCTCTCGGCGGACCGCTCCGGCCGAGCACGCCGCACACCGACGACGGCGACGCCACGACCAGCGAACTGGACGAGACCGACCCCACACGCCAGGGCACGGGCGCGGGCCCCGAAATCCAACTACGAGCTTTTTAACTGCAACAACTTTAATATACGCTATTGGAGCTGGAATTACCGCGGCTGCTGGCACCAGACTTGCCCTCCAATTGTTCCTCGTTAAGGGGTTTGGATTGGACTCATTCCAATTGCCGGACCGCTTTGGGACCGGCATTGTTATTTATTGTCACTACCTCCCCGAGTCGGGATTGGGTAATTTGCGCGCCTGCTGCCCTCCTTAGATGTGGTAGCCGTTTCTCAGGCTCCCTCTCCGGAATCGAACCCTAATTCTCCGTCACCCGTTGCAACCATGGTAGGCCAATACCCTACCATCGAAAGTTGATAGGGCAGAAACTTGAATGAACCATCGCCGGCGCGGAGGCCGAGCGATTCGAGCAGTTACCATGAATCACCAAGCAGGAAGCTGGGAAGCGAAGCCGCCCAGGTTGGTTTTGGATCTAATAAATACGCCTCTTCCCAGCCGAGACTGAGTCGAGGCCTTCGGCATGTATTAGCTCTACGTTACCACGGTTATCCACGTAGTGGGAACACCATCAAATAAACTATAACTGATTTAATGAGCCATTCGCAGTCTCACGGTTCAAGCGTTTATACTTGCACATGCATGGCTTAGTCTTTGAGACAAGCATATGACTACTGGCAGGATCAACCAGGTAACTCCTCATCGGCACTGGGAACGGCCGAAACAGAGGCTAGTCCCTTCCAGCACAGCACAGGCTCACGCCAGCTATTGCATGCTGTCGGGGAACCCTCGACCGACGCAACTGACAATTCACTTCCCTACTGCTCAGAGCGACGCAACCGCTGCCACGACAGGCAAGAGTCACCGACTAGGGCAACCTCCCTTCGAGGCAAACGGCTTGCATTGCAGCGACAGCGTTAACAGTCGTCCGCAACTGCTCAACATCAACAAAGCGTATATCGTCAACGAACATCACAACACCCAGAGAAAACACGACAGCTCACACAGCGAGAGCTTCATGTTCACTCCCTTCGCGACGACGAATTGAACGAAACCTCCTCTTCGAAGGCCCCACTCAACCACAGCGTCACGAAAGCAACCTCGTTGCAACGCCTGACTAACTCGAGGATGCTGCACTCCCTCGCTTAAAGGGAGAACAGATCGCTCCTCAACACCCAAAAGGACACTCCGAACAAGACGAACACGACCACTTGGCGCATCCACCTTGCCACGTACAGTGCCCGCCACACGCCTGACAGAGAGGAGTCCGAGCACCTGCCAGAATATGCAACTCTCGAACAGAAAGCAAATTCAAACATCGACTCCCTCCCCTCTCATCTAAAGCACCAACCGAGAATGCTTCTCCAGGGAAACCGCTCGACGCTTTCACCGTCGGCTGAGGCAAGTCGGCCCGACTTCTCGGGCGGATACTTCGCCTGAGAGATGATTCCATCTGCCGGACGCTTCCGGCCTGTCCACCCTCGCACTTTCCACCGAGGGAGAGTCGGCCTCGCTCCTCAGACGGATAGTCCCCTGAAAGATCAGTCATCCTGCCGGACGCTTGGGGCAGAAATCTTGTCAGCTTGTCTACTCGGGAACAAAGTCTCGATGGTGCCTTTAACCGAGGAGAGCGACCCCCAACCGAAACGCACGGTCGGTGCCCAGCTGAGTCCAACCTATCCGTGTCTGACAATTTCTTTGCCCGTCTCATTACCAAGGCGACCCCATCCTATCTCGACGTTCTTGGACACTCTCAGACAGCACGAGCACGGCGTCGTAACCGAGTACGATGGAACAAAATGTCGTTCAATATCATTCGTCTTCGCCAAGGTGAACGGCCCAAACAGGGAGTAGTACACGTTAACCAAATCATACTCCTGACCCAATCGTCTTCACTCCTAGGACATCGACTATTACATAATGTTGTCGACATTGTCGCCGATTCAATAGCGACCTAGTAAAGTTAATTAAAGTTACACGTCAATACTTATCAAAGTGACCCAGGAAACCTACTATTAATATACTCCAAACTAGTCAACACGCAGCGGTACCTAGCCGTGTCCTAGGAGCATAAATCCTCACACTGGGACTCTTATCAATAAACCTAATATGTTACAATTACTTCCGCTTGCAGATTGCCACATCATACAAATTACTTCCGCCAACTAGTACACTCAACATTCACAGGTGTTACCTAATTCTAGTATCAAGTATTCTGTCCATTAGTAACGTGTATGGTCAGGCTGGTAGTCACCTATACATTACACGACGAATCTGTCTCTTCTTCTCTCGTTCTCTCGTGGTAAACTCAAGGTCTCCCTCTAATGATGCTAGTCTGACTGATGGGTCTGCTGAAACATTCTGAGAATCTCGTGATGAACCATGTGATAAGCCTCGTTCTACCTACTGTGACTTACAATAAAGTAGTCAAGATATTCGCAGCACCGTTCATAACGACAACCAGAAGGACTCTGGGGTAATAAGAATGAATGAATAGATGGACAGATGGATTTAGATTTTAAAGATAGGAATGGATTTATTGCTGATTGGACAAAGAAAGAAATGTGGCTAAATAGTAGTTAGTACTTCTATCTACTGTCATATAGCAACATGTTCAACAATTATCTCTCTCTGTTGGCCATGGACCTGACAAAACTGCTTGAAAGACAAAGAAAGAGATTGATAGAGTAACACGCACTACACTACCATGGTAATTAAAACACTTCGGATTTGATACTATTGATGTGATATTTCTATCTACGGTAATTGCTCTTTTAATTGCTCTTTGTAGTTTAAGTTGGCTACTAGTCATGATGCTTGGAAAACTCCCATAGTGCCTGAAGTTGATGAACAGCATAAAAATGTGCATTTCGAGTTACATGGAGTTCAAAATAACAAACAAGCTAGACAAGTTGAAATACTGACTGGGTCGACTTGATAAACCTGCTCCTCTGCATGCCTGTCCAAAAATTGTGAAACTGTGGCACTTACATTATTTAGCCTATTCACTTCACTAGTAAAGAGAAATTGGTGTACTGTTATTCATTCATTCGGTTATCCAACCTATAGCAACCACCCATTCCTTCATGTAACTTTATGCACTCACCTATCTAAAAATAGGTAATTAAATGTTAATGACAATGTTAATGTAAATTTATCATCATAGACTCATTACTGTTGTACTATAGTTAAGCTGATGTATATTCCCTCTAAGTAAACAAGCATTGTGATAGAGTTGTAGAGAAGTCGCAACTTGTCCATCGCAATTATATTATTCACATAATAATAGTAACCATTATGTCATTTTTCCATCACATTTCCTCTATTGACATACGTATCAACAATGATGTCAAATGACAATCAGAGTTATTTAATGTACATACAAGAATAAAGAAGTTGTAACCATATATATAATACTAGCTAGACCTATAAATATTTAATTTCATTATAATAATTATATTGTAGGTCTTATCTCTTGAGTTTCACTAAGATGTACTTTATACCAAAGGACCTCAAATGAATCCTTTTGAGCTACCTATTTCAGATCATAAAAACATACAACTGCACCATTCATCACAATAAAGTTAACAATAATTAATGTACACGTACATAGACAGGTGGAGACATCTATGAATATAGCATCTTCTACAAGCAAAGTATATGTGTGTTTAGACACACAAATACACAACAGGGCTATAATGTGCATATGTACGAATTAATACTCACTGGTAGATATATCTTACTAAGTTTTGTATTCTTACTAGTTTTTTTTGCTTTATATTCTGAAGAAAGGTTGTACATGGATGAGAAATGTTGATGTAGTCTATAGTATTGTCTCTTGAATGTGTGGTAGGAGGCTATGCAACACACAATGCAGTAGATTTTCTGTTGGTCTAGTGAAATTACTCTTTACTATTCTAACTTTAGACCAAATGTTTTGTCATCATTATTGTAGTACTAGTTAACATTCAAAGTCCTATAAAAAGCAATGGGCCAAGTGTTGAGCCCTTGTGACATCTGAGCTGAACTTATTCACTAGCACACATTGCTGCCTACTGAATAACAATGCACTGATTTGGGAGTGAAATCCAATAGATTTAATCTTAATTTACTGACAAACTGTGTGGTAGTAAATCAAATATCTTAGTAAATTGCAATATATATATATACTATAAACAATGAGTCCTTTATCTATACACATGCTCCAAGCATTAATCACTCAATGAGAGCTAATGAAGTGGATTGTTATCCACATTAGTTTAGTTATAAGTACATTTGTTCATAATGTAGTGCACAATAACACAAGTTACCACAATGATTACATAATAAAAGAGCTTTAGTTCCATTGTCATCACAATTATCATATAGAGGGTAAAAGAACAAAAATAACATTGTTATAAATAATTCTCTCTTACTTAAACATACTTCATCTGAAGTTTGCCATCTTGTCCTACCCGTTGTCCCTAGAAGACAGCAACAGTATGATCTTCATCAATGAGCAGTTAAACATAGCTACGAGGTATGGTGAAACTTTATTCATCTAAGTACCATTGGGCAACTTAACTGACAGCATTATTGGACATGTACATATAAAAGTGGTGGTTTTAACACGTAGATGGACACATTAACCTGCATATTTTAGAGCCTCGCCCCTTCAGTTGTACAGACAGCGCTTTACCAATAACAGCCTTGGAGGCCAAGTTGACTGATAGTAACAGCTGAATAAATTGCCTCAGTTATAGCACTGCAACCCAGAGGTGGTCAATCATTGTAGCAATGTCTTTGGTTTAATATATGGAAGAATACGTCATAATAGAGAACGTATCTAATGGAAATTGAGAATAATGTAGAATAATTATATGTGCATAATTGTACATTTACTTGTATGTGATTAAATGGATTGTTATGGTACAGGAGATAAACTACTAAATAAATATACGTCTAAATATACAGCCATAAATGGATGGATAGATGATTAATGGACAGAGGGAGTACTCACTATTACAGTATATCTGCTTTCTTACTTGTAATTTAATTCTGCAATCATGGCTAGTTTGGCAGGAATACCTTTGTTGTTGTTTTTTTTATTGAGACTCTTTTCTCGTAGTTTTTTTCATATGTGATGCTTCTGTGTGAACAGAATCCATGATAGGTTGACAGACTGCCTTTAGTAGACCAGAGATGACTCTTGTTAAAGAGGACGTTGGTCATTGAAGATGACTCTTCTTCTGTTTGTTCTAAGTTAAGACCTGTCTCTTCTTTTTCTCCTTCTTTGGGTTGAGTGGTTTGATAACAGGACACCACCAAATACCTGAATGGATAGATGCCTTAGATGGATGAATGAATGATGTAACAGTAAATCAATTCTCTTTATTAGATGTTAGCAAATACCTAACTTCGAAGTGGAAATGAGTGATTTTGAGGTTAGAAGGTTTCAATAGATCCATTACTAAGACTATTGCTCATAGCATCATCAGAGGAGACCTTGAGTTTACCATCTGATAATATGTTATAATATAATAATTAATTCCACTAATGTGTCCTTTAAATATAAAAAGGCAGTGTCCACTTATTTCTGTATTAAGTATTCTGTCCATTAGTACCTATCCATCAATCTGATAGTCATCTATGTATACATTCCAGAATCTGGGTTATGAGCTTCTTCATTTTTTCTTTGTCAAATGTAATACATCTTGTCCTATAGCTGACTTAGCATAATCCTTCAATTGACCTTTAACTACAGACTATATAAAGAGATAGGTCATAATATAATATATAATTCACAGATCATTAGACAATACTTATTAAATATTTATAATTATATACTATACAATTACAAATAAAGTGGTAAAGATCACTATGAATAAGAGAATAGATTCCACATAGGCTCTTCAAAATAGCAATAGTCTTTAAAGGACCACATGCTATTTGGCCTTCATTAGTAACTAGTACAAAAACGTACATGTACTTGAGTAGGTTAACTATATATGTATCACCAATTCCTGTTCAATGGATCCTTGTAGATACCAATGTTGACATCTAACATGAGCCTCACCTACAACAGGTTTGGAATCTTTAAGCCTTTCTAGTGTCACTGCAACCACATTAGTATCACCAGTGAGTTTCTAATGTAATGATACAAATAACATATATATATATAGTTATAGTATATCACTAGTATAGTATGTGTAATGTTTATATTATGTACATGTACAAAAAATGCATTAGTGACTAGGTATGGTGGAACTTTATTCATCTAAGTACCATTGGGCAACTTAGTTGATAACACTATTCAACATATACATATAAAAGTGGTGGTTTCAACGTATAAATGGACACATTAACCTGCATATATTTGAGTTCTCCTCCTTCAATTTAACTTGTATAGACAGCACTTTATCAGTAACATGTACAGTCTAGGAGGTCAAGTTGATTGATAGTAACAGCTTAATTAACTGCCTCAGTTATAGCACTGTAACCCAGAGGTGGTCAGTCACTGTAACAAAGTCTCTTGGTTAAATATATGGAAGAATACATCTTAATAGAGAACATACCTAATGGAAATTGAGATAATAATTATATGTTTAAACAGTACACATACATGTATGTGATAATTGGATTAAGTTATGGTATAGGAGATAAACTGCAAAATAAATAAAATGCTAAATACAGTGGTAAATGAATGAATAAATTGATGGACAGATGAATGAACAACAGGGACTACTCAACATTGCAGTATATCTGCTTTCTTACTTGCAGTTTAATTCCAGCAGAAACAGTGTGTAGAAGAGAGACAAAATCTTGTATTAACAGAATCTGTCTCTTCTTCTCTTTCTTTGGATTAAGTGATAGACAAAAGGAGACCACTAAATACCTAAATGTATAGATGGATAGATAGGTATGTGAATAAAATTATATGAATGAATAGATGGTTGCCATTAGATGGATGAATGAATGAATGATGTAACAGTACATCAATTTTCCTTATCTGTGAAGTCAATAATCTAAGTACCTCAATTTCACACTCTTTTTGCATAGCAACAGTAGTAGTTGCACAGGCAAAATAGTAGGTTGATCAGGTTGACCTAGTATTTCAACTTGTCTAGCTCGTATCTCAAAATGTACAACTTTATACTGTTCATCAACTTCAGGTACTATGAGAGTCTTCCATCCATCATGAATAGTAACCAACTTACACAATAATTAGCAGTTAAAAGAGCATTTACAGTAGATGGAAATATTCAAGGCTGTCTTTGTCAGGTCTAATAAAGGGAGATAACTATTTTACATGTTATTACATGATAATAGATAGAAACACTAAATACTTATCTACATTTACAAATCCATTCCTCTGTTTAAAATCTAAATCAATCTATCTATCAATCTACCTATCCATCCATCAATCTACCAACCTATCCATACATTTATTTATCCATTCTTACTCCAGAGTCCTCTGGTTAGCAATATGAATGGAGGCTGCAAATAGCTTGACTACTTTATGTCATAGTAATAGAACGAGGCTTATCATTACCACATGTTCATAATGAGATTCTCAGAAGGTTTCAGTAGATCCACTATTCAGACTATTGCTCCTAGCATCATCATGGCACATGTACATGCAGACACGAGAACCATCTGTTGAGCTATAGAATCAACAAGCAACTAGAGAGAGAGAGAGAGGAGAGAGAGAGAGAGAGAGAGAGAGAGAGATAATATTGCAAAGAATTATGTGATATCATTACCTCTTGAACAGCAGCTAGAACAATTCTCATATCAGCTTTTTCAGTATCATTAGGATAATAACTAACAGGTAATTAATTCTTCTATTGAAAAAAGAGAGGTCAATCAAAGTACACTAGTCAATGGTAGCACATGGTACATGCAGACAATAATAACTGGCATCATGTATTTATTTCACTGACTAGGATATGGAAGGTTAAAATCTTCAGTGAGGATTGCACCAGTGCACTCAGCACCCAAAGTAACTAACTCTTTCTCCAACAGAGACAAACACTAAAGAGAACAAACAATGGTGACATTTGTATAATGATCACATGATTCTCATATAACATCTGTATTATGATCACATGACTCTTATATGACTATCACCTGTTTGCTATCTTGGTAATTGATGGATGGATGGACAGATGGATAAATGAATGGATGAACAGGTCACAGACTTATGAATGGATGGATTAAATGATGAATGGATGAGAAGATATGTTACAGATGAACAGTTGGGCAAACAGATACAATACCTTGGGTTGTAGTGAAGCTAAATGAGGTATAGTAGTTGGTGATAAATTAGAGACTAACAGTGATGAAAAATTTCAACAGTCTCTACTGTTGGTCCACTACTGAGTACACACTCCAAAAACCAAAGTATAAAATTTAATAATATAAGCATCATGTTGACACTGAGCTGGACAATGTTTTAAGAACTTCTTGAAGGACTATAATATGATATGTAATTATACAATATACATGTACAAGTACATGTTATGTGATTGTCACCTGACCTTGAATAAAGTAACTCTGTAACTGGTCCAGTTTTGTGGATAAGATTCAAGATTACGTGTTGAATACAGTGTGAAAATGATAACCCCTGGATCCTGAAATATATCATTTCTCCATCAGAGCCAAGGGTAAAAGGACCAAAAAAACTTGAGTTATGTAGATCACTTCTGTTCCAGTTTAAATGGTTCTGGGAACATTAAATTGACGAAGTTGCCGTTTATATAATAATCAATCAAATTATCCTTTGTGTAATCCTATAGTTGTGTCATCCTATAGAAGGTAACCATAGCAATGATTAATGAAAGGTATCCGTAGTAATTATTATGATCATTTGTATCTGTTGTAATCACTGTGCAAGAACGAATTAATTGTTGTCATGGTAACTACACTGAATGTGTATAAGAACTATCCCCTGAGCCACTGAACACACCAAATCTGATCAACAGGACAGACTTGTTTACAGAAAACACAATATCAGTCACAGATCATTACATTACCTAGTACCCTGAGTGTTCTAAATCATTTCTGAATGCATGACTGAGAATTATATGGATGTTATCTGAAAATATACACACCAATATATATGAAACATTATCTGAGATGATATATTGGAAAATCCTCAACAATGCTTCTCAATGTGAAATTGTACACAATATACCAGTGGCTAATAATAAGGTGGAACAGTCGTGAAGGTGGCCTATCGTCGCTGAGAGAAGGGGGGCCTATTGTGCCAGGGAGAAGGTGGCCTATTGTCGATGGGAGAAGGGAGCCTGTTGTGTCTGGGAGAAGGTAGCCTATCGTCGCTAAGAGAAGGGGGGCCGATTGTGCCTGGGTGGTGGCCTATCGTCGCTGGGAAAAGGGTCTATTGTGCCTGGGAGAAGGTGGCATATCGTCGCTGGGAGAAGAGGGGCCTATGGCGCCTGGAAGAATGTGGCCTATCGTGGCTCGGAGAAAGGGGCCTATTGCGCCTGGGAGAAGGTGGCCTATCGTCGCTGCGAGAAGGTGGGCCTATTGCCGCTGGGAAAAGGGGGCCTATTGTGACTTGGAGAAGGTGGCCTATTGTCGCTGGGAGAAGGGGCACATTGTGACTCGGAGAATGTGACCCATCGTATGTGGGAGAAGGAGGGTTATCGTGCATGGGAGAAGGTGGCCTATCGTCGCTGGGAAAAGGGGACCTATTATTGCTGGGAGAAGGTGGCCTATTGTGGCTGGGAGAAAAAGGGCCTATTATTGCTGGGAGAAGGGAACCTATTGTGCAGTGGAGAAGGTGGCCTATCGTCGCTAAGAAGAAGGAGGCCTATTGTGCCTGGGAGAAGGTGGCCTACTGTGCTGGGGAGAAGTTGGTCTATCGTCGCTGGGAGTAGGGGGCCTATTGTGCCTGGGGAGAGAGCGGCCTATCGTCGCTAAGAGAAGGTGGCTTATCGTGGCTGGTAGAAAGGGGGGGGCTATCGTCACTGGGAGAAGGGGGCCTAATGTGCAGAAGGTGGCCTATCGTCACTGGGAGTAGGGGGGCCTATTGTGCCTGGGAGAAGGTGGCCTGTCGTCGCTAAGCGAAGGGAGGCCTATTGTGCCTGGGAGTATATGGCGATCGTCGTTGGGAGAAGGGGGTCTATTGTGCTTGGGAGAAGGTGGCCTATTGGCGCTGGGAGTAGGGTGGCCTATTGTGGCTGGGAGAAGGTGGCCTATCGTCTCTGGGAGAAGGTGGCTTATCGTGGCTGGTAGAAAGGGGCCTATTGTTGCTGGGAGAAGGGGGCCTATTGTGACTCGGAGAAGGTGGCCTGTCGTCGCTAAGAGAAGGGAGGCCTATTGTGCCTTGAGAGGGTGGCCTATCATCCCTAAGAGAAGGGGGCCTACCGTGTATGGGAGAAGGTGACCTATCGTGGCTGGAAGAAAAGGGCCTATCGTTACTGGGAAAAGGTTGCCCATAGTCGCTGGGAGAAGGGGGGCCTATCGTGGCTGGGAGAAGGTGGCCTATCATTGCTGGGAGAAGGGGGCCCATTGTGCCTGGGAAAAGGTGGGCTCTCGTTGCTGGGAGAAGGTGGCCCATCGTGGCTGGGTTTAGGGTTTAGGGTTTAGGGTTTGGGGTTTGGGGCTTGGGTTGAGGGTTTAGGGTTAGGGTTTAGGATTTTGGGTTTAGGGCTAGGGTTTAGGGTTTAGGGTTAGGGTATACAGTTTAGGGCTTCTGTGTGAACAAAGTCCATGATATGTTGACAGACTGCCTTTAGTAGACCAGAGATGACTCTTGTTGAAGAGAACATTTGTCATTGAAGATGGTTATTCTTCTGTTTGCTCTAAGTTAAACCTGTCTCTTCTTTTTCTTCTTCTTTGGGTTAAGTGGTAAATAACAGGAAACCACCAAATACCTGAATGGATAGATGGATTAATTAATTAAGCTTCTTCATTTTTCATTTGTCAAATTTAATAACAACTTGTCCAATAGCTGACTTAGCATAATCCTTCAATTAATCTTGAAGTACAAAGTATATAAAGAGATAGGTCATAATATAATATAATATAATTCAAAGATCATTAGACACCACCAAATACTCAAATGTACAGATGGATAGATAGGTGTGTGAATAAAATTGTATGAATGAATAGATGGTTGCCATTAGATGGATGAATGAATGATGTAACAGTACATCAATTTTCCTTACCTGTGAAGTCAATAATCTAAGTACCTCAATTTCACACTCTTTTTGCATAGCAACAGTAGTAGTTAAACAGGCAAAGTAATAGGTTTATCAGGTATCTCAACTTGTCTAGCTTGTGTATCAAAGTATACAACTTTATGCTGTTCATCAACTTCAGGTACTATGAGAGTCTTCCAACCATCATGAATAGTAACCAGCTTACATTATAAAGAGCAATTAAAAGAGCATTTACAGTAGATGGAAATATTCAGGCTGTCTTTGTCAGGTCTAATAAAGGGAGATAACTATTTTACATGTTATTATATGATAATAGATAGAAACACTAAATACTTATCTACATTTACAAATCCATTCCTCTGTTTAAAATCTAAATCAATTTATCTATCAATCTACCTATAAACCATCAATCTATCTACCTATCCATACATCTATTTATCCATTTTCACTCCAGAGTCCTTTGGTTAGCAATATGAATGGAGGCTGCAAATAGCTTGACTACTTTATGTCATAGTAATAGAACGAGGCTTATCATTACCACATGTTCATAATGAGATTTTCAGAAGTTTTCAGTGGATCCACTACTCAGACCATTGCTCATAGTATCATCATGGTACATGTACATGCAGACACGAGAACTATCTGTTGAGCTATAGAACCAAGAAGTAACTAGAGAGAGAGAGAGAGAGAGAGAAGAGAGAGAGAGAGAGAGAGAGAGAGAGAGGGAGAGGGAGAGGGAGAGGGAGAGAGAGAGAGAGAGAGAGAGAGAGAGAGAGAGAGAGAGAGAGAGAGAGAGAGAGAGAGAGAGAGAGAGAGAGAGAGAGAGAGAGAGAGAGAGATAGTATTACAAAGAATTAAGTGATATCATTACCTCTTGAACAGCAGCTAGAACAATTCTCATATCAGCTTTTTCAGTATCATTAGGATAATAACTAACAGGTAATTATTTCTTCTATTGAAAAAGGAGAGGTCAATCAAAGTACACTAGTCAATGGTAGCACATGGTACATGCAGACAATAATAACTGGCATCATGTATTTATTTCACTGACTAGGATATGGAAGGTTAAAATCTTCACACCAGTGCACATAGCTAACTAGCTCTTTCTCCAACAGAGACAAACATTAGAGAAAACAGTAGTGACATATGTATTATGATCATATAATTCTCACATGACATCTGTATTATGACCACATGACTCTCATATGACATCTCTATTATGATCACATGATTCTCATATGACTATCACCTGTTTGCTATCTCTTGATCATTCTTAACCAATAAGTTAACATTTGATGATATAATGATTGGATTTGTCTAAATTAAATAAATATTATATAGATTAATAGATAAATGGATGAATGGCTAGATGGCTGGCTGAATAGCCTGAATGAACAGATAGATGGACAAATGATGGGTGGTTATATGAATGGATTGTATTGTAATGTAAACAGTAGTGTTGTACTTCTTACCTTATCAATTTCTTTCAGTAGTGTTGTACTTCTTACCTTATCAATTCTTTCAGGCTGTCTTTGTCATGTCAATCAGAGAGGGAGATAACTGTTCAATACATTGCTGTAAATATGATAAAAATACAAACTACTTATCTATATCCCACCCATACATCCATCAACTACTCATCTGTCCATCTATTCATCCATTCTTACTCCAGGTCCTCTTGTTATCAATATGAATGAAGGCTACAAATATCTTGATCTATAAAGAGAGGAAATCACATGATAATCACATGATATTGTGAGATATCATGATGTAACTATCAAGTTGTTAACATAACAACATCTTGTCATTTGACTGTCATATGACTTACTTCTCTAAGTATGACAGACCATTCCAGGTTTGATCAGTGCAATTGAAGGAGCTACAAAAGATGGTTGAGCACATACTCTCAGACCAGCTACCTTCAATTCTGTCAATGTTTTCTTTTAACAACTTCTACAATGACAGTCTCATCTTTTTGTTTATCATCTAATGGTTGTTGTGAAACTTTCTCACTCTCTCATTTGGTCTCCTAAAGTAGGTCTCTAGAGGAAGGACATTATTTGTTTGGCCATCTCCTTTTTAAATAGAAGACATGTAAATTATATAACAAGAGTGGAAGGGGCTAGTTGGTGCAGAACATGTACAATTATAAAGTTATGGATAAACAAGATAATTGGAAAATTCTATTAAAATTATATTGATGTACTGATGTTACTGTAAGAGATTAGATTATGTTCAGCTACATTTTCTCAAGTTACGGAACTTGGAACTTCAATTCATGGTGTTCACAGTACAAAGGGATAATATTTTACTGGTTGCTGTGTTTGTTATATATATAATAGACTGTAAAATGTGTGACAAGCAATTATTTGATCTATCTTAGTGGTTTTGAATTTCATCAATAAGATAACAAAGTAATCTCACTAGCCTAGTCATTAAGAGCACCAAAATTAATACTTAATTAATCCGCTTTAATTGAAGACATTTTATATAAACACTACTAAGATGTTCGTTATTGAGATTTATCTTATATTTGGTCTGAAGTAACACAGCTTACATTACTTTTAGCACCATTTGAATATATCAGGTGAATTAGTTGTTTACAAACCAGACTCCACTCATAGAGTGCCTTATGTCAAACAGAGGAATGGAATCTTGTTCACTAGACCACTATAGACCACTATATAATATGATTGTGGATCTATCATACTTACATCTACATTAGCTGATGGCTTTCCAACAGTTGGTGTAATGGCTTTCAATATAGACAACTGATCTATACTATCTCTTAAGACAGCAACTATTACCTCTCTAGAGATGAAAAAAACGTCACGTTTAAGTCTTTAGTTATATATTGAGTTAAACTTACCTTTCTAACAGAGTAAATGGCTCTGTATGTATGTGTGAAGAAGATAATTGTACTCTAGACATGCTTGGTCAATGTTGTAGTCATGGCAACATTTATATTAACCCCTTGTCAACAATTGAAAACAATGAATAATAAATTATCAATACCTACATTGACATTGTGAACTTTAGAGTCTAACTGTTAAAGATGTAGAATTTGCAGCATTGTACAAGTATGTATTATTAATAGGCACATACTGATGTGTTAAAATTTTAATCACTTCTTGACTTGCCACACCTCCAATATATGCTGCTACTGAATGCAATTCACCAGCACCATAGCGACAAAACTCAGTAATATGTTGATCTTCTATTGCAGAGTCATTTAGGCCCCATTCTTGTAATATAGTAGATGTAAATAACTTGAGTTGAGCAATATCCGACTCTACCAGAAGATCACCTGAGCCTGGATAGTATTTGAATTGTGCAAAAAATTTATCCACCGCTCTAAGGAGTACATAATATACTAAATCACTGTTTGGATCACTAAGATGCAGAGTTAGTTCTTCCATATTTGGAGTGTTGTATTCTTCAGACAATGAGCGTGTGCGTACTAAACGTAAAAATGCACTGTTGCGACAGAATAACTTGATTTCTGATTCTGGTACAGCATTTAGTGGTTTGCCCACGGCAGCCAATATTTGACTCAAATAAGTTGTGATGACATCGGTATCAATCTTTGCTTTATTTTGGTAGATCTTCTGTAATTCAATGTATAAGTCAGAGGACGATATCATATCTGGGATTGAACCACGAACTGGCAATAAACCCCTACCTTCATTAGCAATAAAGTCACGAAGTGCTCGAACTAAAAGCCAAAAGTTACTTGACTCACTCGACAAGTTTAAGCAAGAGGAATCATCAAAAATATCGTGAATTTGGGAAGGGACAGACGTGGGTACTAACACACTGTTGACATTTTGTATAGCTTCATCAAAATTTTCTTCATCAAGTGGAACACCTTCATCATTACTACGTATCCCAGCACGAATCCATTCCTTGAACTCTTTCTTCTCACGATAATTTTTTGGCATAGAGCCATTGTGTGTAGCCTTCCATTTCTCCAAGTACTTGAATATGACTACCAAATATGGTAAATTGCTATGCTTTGTATTATCTAGCGTATCAATATCAATAGAATCAATGTATTGTCGAAGAGTATCAAAAGGACAATCTAAACGAAGATCCTCGTGAAAATTATCAGGATGAGACTCAATAATTTCATGAGATCGGACAACCAGACGAAGATAACCTATCAGGCCATATGATCGAGCAATCAGTAGGGGTTTGCCTCCTTCCCAAAGGAGCTGTGCCAACTTTTCTAATTGCTCTGATGCAACTTCAGTCGCTATAATGAGATCAAATTGGTGAAAATAAGAAGGTGAGGTTTCTAAAATGGCGTCCAGGCTTTCTGTGCATACATTACAATTCACATCAGTGTTGAGCTCTGAGAGTAAATCAGCTGTACACATTGCCCGTGGATTACTTAACTCATCTGGCGTAGTAAAAAAATTACAGCCCAAATCTAACGAGCTCACATTATTGCTGTCTACAATGGTAAAAGCACCAATACCTGGTAGAACGAGGTTCTTCAAGATCTCGGTCCCTGTCGCTGTAGCATTTATCAGACACACGTGAGACATTTCGAGTGCTCGTTGACCGTGGTCTCCCCAGAGACGAAGTTGTCTGTCATATCTCTTCTCTTTTTCTGAAGGTTTCGCCATGTTATTGGATGTAGTAGGAGGTGCATGGACATGCGTCAGCCAGTATTAATTATTAGTAAGTTAATTTTAATAATCAAGATTAAATAATGTCAATTGTTACAATTCTAACTGAGCTATTTCATCAATGATAGATTGTTCTGCCTTAATCTTCTCTACCTGGAAAAAAAAGGTAAATACTATAATTATCCTATAATAGAGATGTTGATGTTAATTTTGAAGATTTAAGAGAAGCGAGACAGCTTCATTAATCATATCCATTGGTTGTCAAGTGCATTAATGGTTGGAATATGTGGTTAAAATTGATATATCATTGCATGGAACAATATGATGTGTGTAGACATATCAGTATATGTGTATAATATGAGGCTTGAACAATGAGGACTGTATGCCACTACTCTAACAGGCCATCCTCCTACTGTAACAAGGCTAATATATAGAGAAATCCTACATTCAAATCTCATCCCCAACTACCACATCCCACTGCAAAAAGTAGTCTGGTATCTATGTTTGATTTCCTTGTGACAGGAAATAATATGGAATCCAGAAATGTGGTATCCAATGAACGAAATTGTTTAACTCAACTGGAAAAAATCTAGAGTTACTGTAGTGTTTATAGATTAGGTAGGAACAAGACATAGGCAAATAAAACAACATAATTGCAAAATTTAAGACTTTCTGTTCCAAGCAAATATACCAGATTACCTTTTGTAGTGAGCATGGTAGTCTTGGTACAACATTGACTTACTCATAGCATCCATCAGTTATCAAATAAGAGCAACTTTATACCTCAGAAAACCAATTCTAAGCTATACAGTGACACACAGTAGTGAAATAACTACATTTACATGTAGTCTTGTGTTGTCTAACATTTCTAGGGAAGGGAGATGTCTGGAGACAAAGTACAAGCTTTTACATAAATGGGTGTGTCTGAGAGTAAAATAGATTTTTTATTTCTAACAAATATTGCTTGTACATGACAACTGTCTTATACTGTTGGTTCAAAGATGCAAGATTATTGCACTCTAGTAATAGTAACACAATGATGTAACATAACAAAAGAATTTTCATTGGCCGTGTAGGAGCAATTTCTTTATTAAAAGAGTGTCCAGACATTTCTGTCCCCCAGAAACATCGGGTGACATGAGACTAATGTACATGTATATTATAACATTCCTTTATTACCTGATTAGCCTCTAACACTTTGCCTTCTGCTACTTGTTGTTTGAGTGATTCAATTTGTTTGAGTTTCTATGGGACAAGATAAAAAAATACCATAAGCACATAACAACATAACTTATGCTACAATTAGCATACTGTAAACCTGGACATTCTGATATATAGATAGATACCTTTATAACAAGGACATTCTATTAGACTGTACCAGATACCTTTAAAACAAGGATATCCTAATAGACTCTATCTATATTGTTCTTAAAGTTAATTTGACTTACTTTCTTTAATGATTTCAAACGTTTATCATTATCACTAGCACCAGCACCAGGTGAGGTGTCTGCTGTCTTTAGAAGGTAACTTGTTGTAGCTAGTACATCCTGATGTTCCCTTTGAGATTCAGTTCCACGTTCAGTTTGAGAATGAGTCTGGGATTGTTCTTGTTTAGATCGTTTTTGAGCTTCGCGTTTCTTCTTGTTTTTCATTGCAGACTTTGAGAGTGACTCTAAAACAATAAAGAATTGGAGAACATCAGTATTAATTCTTGAAACAATCCTAATAAGCTAACAATAGATCTGGTGTACTAGTAACATAAAAATATAAGAAAAGGAATAAAAGAGTTCATTCTATCTATCATTCCTACTGTCATATTGTAGACATAGTTTCATTCATTGATATGGCGTTTATCAGTTGTTACAGTATGAACTTGTCACATCTCACAACACTAAAGGTAAAAGAACCATAAAAATTCTAAAACTTGGCAAAATAATATTCCTATAGAAATGCTTAGAGATAAATTAGAATATTCAATTTACAAAAACATTTAATTTTAACAAAATTAGAGAGCATTATCACTTCAAAAATAAAATGTAAGTAATGCTCAGTAGCAACATTTGCCAAGAGAGTAAAGTGTGTTTTAAGGAGAAATTGTATTAATAAACAAGTGGATGTTTCAGATTTGAGGCAAACTTCAATGGATTTGAAAACAATCTCTAATATGACAGATTCATATCCTAAAGCTCATATCTCCTGTAGGAGACTTGCTTGTTGGAATTACCCAAAATGAGAGTGTTATAAATCAGGCAAATTTATAGGAGAAAATTTCATAGATAATTATCTGAAATCATTAGAGTTAGAAGTTTTATGGTAAGTGAAACATATATACAGAGCCCTTAGTAATATCACCCTCGTCCCTGGTCAATGAACATTCAATTTTATCCACAAACTCCATAGTATAGTCCATAAATACTGCTAAAGCAATTATTTACATATCTAATTAATTGTCTATATTAGTCATTAGATCAGGAACGTACCTGTATGACTGGTCTCACTTGTACTGGCATCAACCTTATAGAAATGATGCAATAATATAGATCATAATAACAACTTAATTACCTGCTTAACTGGTCGGGGTTGACCCCTCAATGATGGCGGAACATAAGCTACAGGTATAGCAGCTACATTGAGATAGTTAATATTCTACAAATATATTGAAATACCTTTAGGCCTAGTGGTTGCCATGGCAATAGGTATTATAGGAGAGGCAATATTAGGAACTGGGTAGTGACTACAAGGACATGGTCTCCAAGAAACCTAACATATAAATGGTACAATAACATGTGTCAGATGAGACAGGTGCAAGATTGAAATGATCTGGCGTCCTTGGAATACAATATATGGCTTTTCCACTGCAATAGACTTCATTATATAATATATCACTTCATATACTAACTATTCACAGATAGTCCAAGAAGTGATGACACATACATAACTTACAATATATACCTCTTTTATGTCATAGAGGTTATATCCTATAATTCTTTTGATAATACCGATTTCACATAAACATTTGAATAGGAGATGTAACAAAGAGAACACAAAAGCTGAAAGGCGGAAAAGGAAGCTAGCTAGCCAAAACTTGGTCAGACATGTACGTCATTGTAGCTTTCATGGTTACAGATAATGAAGTTTATTGGTTGCTGTCGGACAGTTAATATATGTGACCTCATTTTATTTGTCGCTTTTAATTGTTGCATATAACAATAGAGTAACAATGATAACAATGATGAGTGGGCATATACTGACTATACGTCCTAAACAATATTATTCATGCCAGGAGATAAAAGCTAACAATTCAAATGAAGATCAAAAATTTTCAAATGAACTGACTATCACTTAAGTTTTGTCAATGTTAACCAACTTACTTCCCATAACTCATGTCTTGAGGGTGTGACTTCTTCATAAATCAAGGCTCCGGTAAAATGCCACAACTTAAACCTATAGACAACAATCTCATAATTATATCCCGCTATTAAGTGGACTTACCCATTACCTTCCCTCAGACGAGGGGAAGTAGTAGCTGTTAGTACATGAGCCCCATCAGGTGACCATCCCAATGTTGTTGAATCACTTGCCTGAATATAACATGTACATGTATATCAACAAATCAAATGTTTAGTTATAATGCAGCATGTTAATAAAGAGTTAAATTTCAATCTGTGTTTAACCATATAATCTTTTCAAATAAATATTATTAGCAAAGTAAAAGTGTCATATCATCTTAAATAGTAACAAGCAACATTTAGAATGTGTTTGCAGTTCTCTTTCTGACTAACAGTTTGTTCATTAAGTTACAATAATAAAATAATTAAAGCAACATAGCATGATAATGCATTATTACACACAATGTGTTCCAGTCACAATATATGAAAAGGGGCACTTAGTGGATCTATATGGTTACTAACGATATTCATTGACAAGTGAGTGGTGACTTAAAAGCATTAAAATCATCCATCCATCTCATCTTGTCTTACTTGAGCCTTAGAAATCAATTTATGTGATGTTGTATCCCAAAACTCCATATTACCTCTTAAATTACCAAACCCAGCCAAACACAAAAGTATGATTGTTAAGGATATCCAAATATAAACAATTTATTATAACTGCAGTAATGGTAATAATTATAGGTGAGTTAATGGCTCTGTTGTCATGGAGACAGTTGGTCTCTCTTTATCCCATATGTTCAGAAATGTGCAAGATAACACACTACTGTGATGGTTCATAACACTTGACACACAATGCAAATAAAATGATATCATTCATTAGTAAGGGTATAGATTTTATAAAGTACAAAGCATATTGTCATAGCAACACAACATCTGTTTCTATCCCCTATCAGAATTCAGTGAAATCCTAACATACCCTACATGGTCAAAACCCACTAGTGTCCTTTATGGTTATACACTAAGCAGATACAATATCACAGACACAATATAATACATAACATATATTGTAGTGCATTTATTGAGGATATTATTTCCATGAGGATTATAGAGAGCAGTGTTACGATGAGTTATTCCAAAATCAAAGACCATTTCACATTTATTGTTAAAAAGTGCAGCCTTAGATGGCATAACTGAAGGATGTATGTGTGTTAAAGAACTAACCAAATGACAGAATGAAAATAGTTATATTACTTAATATTTCAATGAGGATACATCCATAAACAACACAGAATTGTAATTCTGTTGGACTCCATTCCACTCCATAAATAGGTCCTTTTTTATCTAAAGAGAGATGAAAGCTTACAAGTACAGCAATCATTTAGAACATCAATGATATCAAGTGTTCAATCAACTTCATATCCTCTACAAACACAAATATAGTATCCAACTGTCTCCATGAGATTGTGTTTATTGATTCGCTGAATAAAGTTACTAACTATATCCTGTTATTGACTATAGGCTGACTTCTCAAGGCGAAAATTGTTATTTGTTAAATCTTTGAAGGTGCAAAATTTGAAGTATGTCAAAAGTATCCCATTGAAAATGTATGGAGTTTTATAGTTAGCTACTTTCTCGTAGCACTATAAAGCCAAATTTTATATATAAATGCACATTTGCAGCTGAATTGATTGGTAAAAGTCCCATGTGGATAGCACGTAGAACGGCAAAGTTATTTACATGTCTGGGTAGCTTTTCTCAACTCGGACAGAGTATAGCACATCTGTTTTACGCATTTAATGGCTCTGTTAATACTAGCACATACCTAGTGGTACCATAAATCCTTCTCCTTTAACAGACAAGTAATACAATCCTTGTTCTCCATAATAAGATGCTCCAGACTTGTCCACATCAGTAGCAGTAAGTACCAATACACCTTTACCTATGAGGACATAACATAATAGTACTATTGGGTCATTGGATTGCTACTAACTAATAACACAAGATCATTAACACTTACAAGATTGTTAGAGTATTCACCATAATTATGTAAATAACGTCAGTATTAATATAACAGTATATCTATTTTACCAAATAAACTATGTGCCTATGCTAGTGGGAAATTAGTAAGGGCATTAAGTCCCTATCTTTCTTTTATTCTGTACAATACAAAGACATTGTAAAAATAAAGAATAAAATGGGGGGAAAAGGGTAATTACAAATTAGTGAACAAAAGGTTGCTTGGTCAGTAATATCAATACTATTATGTAAATAAGTTATACACAATAAAACAGCTGTAAGTAATAGTGACCGCTAGTGTAGGAGGGATAGACCTTTTTTATCCCATGTCATTTCTACGGTGTCCGCTTTATAAAAACTTTTATTAGCAATAACAGCACCTGGTCCTGAAACCTGAGGATACATGTACAACTGAACACTGGAAGGGGCCCCCTAGAACAAAAGGACAATATAAAAGAAAACCACTTATTAGTGTAATGTATGTGTGAGATCATTAATGTCATCATCATTATGAAACAAGTGACAACATAATGACAAGAATTTTACCAATGGCAACATGAAGGACAACTAAAGTGGCAAATTGAATGTTTATAGTAAGAACATCATTGCATACATCACCTTCACTAGCAACCATATTTTAAGTGGATCAAATTAAAAACCTATAGCAACCATATTAGGTGACATCAAAAATTTAGAGCTCATTCATTTGACACTCACAATTACAACTGACACCATTTTATTGTACCTTAGTGCCCTTGATATGTATAGCTACGTGATATGGAGGTGTTCCATGAGATAAAGCATATGTCATTAAATGTTCGTGTTGTAAACGACATGTTGGAGAAGGTCCTAAAATAGCAGAGAAATAGATGAATAAATAGACGAATTGATGGATGAATGAATAGCTGGTATTGATTACATTTAATTTTGAGACTCTCATGGGCTAGTTTTGATACTTAACTGTTAATAGTACAATAACAATGATCTGTTTCCCTTAACAGTACATTCAATTTAATAGAATGTAAATTCCTATCATAAATGTGAGATCACGGGACATCTCATCTTTCTCTGTTATGAATGGGCTTTTCCTTAGTTTAGCGGTTAGCTAGCGCTAAGTTAATTGGTCAGAGGTTTAGCTTCACTTAATGGAGAGGTATGGCCTTGTGGATATGGTTGTATTGACAGAATTATAAAAACAATATCTATTGTTCATCTATGACAATGTTTATAAATCCCCCGAGATCTTTTATCTTTTCTCATCTTACCTGGTTTTCCACCTTCAAAGAAATGTACCTCATTTGTAACATTCCTTGCACAAAGATGTTCATCATCAGTCCATTGAGGACACCTACAAAAACAACATTAAAAATGTAGGACTTCCATACTATATTACACTAGTGATATCTCAGATAAAGAGGTTAAAAATATTAATAATGTTTTTAAAGTCATTTAATAACTTAAATGAAACCTACCAATTGTCTTGCCTCTTTTGAAAATACTCAGCAATCAAATCACCTCTTTGAAAAATATGAAGATTAGCTTGACCAGCCTCTCCATGACGAACGACATATGGTTGCCATAGTAACAAATATGTGCCAAGTGGTGAGTATGCCATCAGCCGTGAGGCTGGAAAGTCCAGCTGTCCCTCGACATGGCATAAAGGTACATTACAAACCTGTACACTAATATTATAACAATAGAATATGAGATATATGAGAGATAACAATATGCCTTTGTCCATCACAGTAAGTTAATTGAGATCCATCTGGATTCCAAACTAGAGCACGTGAATCTGAAGAACTAGAATGATAGAAATATGTGACTGCCATTTGCTTATAATTTGTATATGTCATAATAGTTGTATATACACTTACATAAATGGTCATGTGTAAATGTAATGTGTTTTAAAAGCAAAAATTAATTTGAGGTTAATTAGGACCTTGGAGATCACTTTAATAGCTTCTTCAACCAACAATACTGGAATGTTTTAAGCAAAGTACCGTAAGGGTACAAATTTTCGAGGGTTTGAATTTTCGTGTTTTTTAAATTTTGCTTTATTATTTAAATTTCGTGGGTATTAATTTTCGTGTTTAGTGGGTGTGAAGTATTAATTAATGGGTGTGGTGTCAGACACGTGTTATGAACACAAGCGTGATTTTTCCAAAGTATGGTTACGTATTCCATTGAATCCATGGTGAGAGGGTACCATGTATACAAAAAAATCTGGGAGGCAGTTGAAGGAAAAGTACTTCAGTCTAAAATAGAAAGAAGTAACCCTTTACAGTAGCCGTTATTTACACGCTTTATTGAGATCACGTGATTATGCGTGGGTGGAATAAAAGTTAAATTTCGTGTTACAACAACAACCCACGAATATAGCGAAATTAAATCCCCCACGAAAATTTATACCCTTACGGTAAGTTATAACAGAAAAACTACAAATGCTAAGTTAATGTGAACATCTTTAGTATAGCAAACTAAATTCTGTCACTGTTTTCATGTGTTTGTACATTAGTATTGTTTTAGTTAAGTATAACTAAACTTAGTTTAGTCTAGTTATATTTTAATTAACTAACTGTAACTAAAACTCTGCAACTAATTGATAACATACAAAGGTTGAAATATAATAATTTATGATATAAATGAATATCTAATCTTTCAGTACAACTAACTAACCAATAGAACCTAGAGCTCATATATGTATTATACATACATACATATTTTGCAACATCTGTCAGCATATAGTACATTTAGCAGCCATATTGTATACTAAAGGTTACCAATTACATGTGGTTTAGTTAATATAGATATGTTAAATTGAAATGTCTAGACAGATCTAAAAACTAGTCATTGTTCAAGGTTTTCTTTTAGTGAGACACTCATTTCTATATTACCTTCATTCAATTAATTTTACCATCCATTAGCGCATGCAATAAGAATATGTTTTATTTAGTGGACAGTATAACTTGGTCTATAGTCTAAAAAAAAATTGAAATATCTATTAGCTATATAGAGATGTAGATAGTGCTAGTTAAATGATACTGCTCAGTACATTAGCTATAACTATATGCAATAATTAAAACATTTAGTGAAGGAAATAATTAACTATAACTAAATAAATCGATTTTATTAGGAGCAAAACTAACTAAAAGTAATTGTAAAAAGGCCAAACTAACTAATACTAACTCAAAATAAAAACAAAAAAAATAAAAAAACACTAGTTGTAATTTTATATAATGTCACTATTTTTATATTTGTTGTCAAATAAACATGTCGTCACATTAGATGAATATGTTGGAGTAGTTGTCATTGCTGTGCTTTAGTGAGATTTCACAAGAACAGCGATATCATTATGTTAATAATTGTTTTTATGAGTAGGTAAAAATAATCATTTATAAAGCTTCAGTACTGACCACATCTAGCTCTTGCTTGTCCATTTATTTCTACTCTCCCAAGTATATGGACCGTAATACATATATAGCCATATACTATATATACAGCAGTATACTATATATATACATACATACACACATACATATATATATATATATTATATATATATATATATATATATATAAGTATACTGTATATATACCCATTTTTAATGCGATACAAAAGTTCACAATTATTATTACAGATCTATTGTTAAATTAGTTGACATATTTTAAGTTCAGAGTTGTTAACATAACAATTTAATTATGTATTGTTATGTTTGTATGCATAAGATAGCATCTTCTGCAAAGTTAAGCAAAAATCAATTCCAAGTGAAAAACTACTTATATAGTGGTATAAAGAAAAGAACAATGTCTTTATGTATAAATAATAATCCTATCCTAACTGATGCCCAATAAACTCTTTTCCCCTCATCCATGATGAGCATTTCAACTTTTACTACCAAGAGAGCCAAGTTTATAGTTGCAATTTCTATTTATTAGTTAATTTATGTAATATAATTATTACTTGAAATTAAATACCTAATTATTTTGGATGTGATTTTTGTACCATCTTGTTGCCATAGCAATATCCCTTGACTCCCTCTACCTACAAAATACAGAGTACGTCTTTGACTGTAACTGGTTTCGAGAATACTTCCAAATCATAAGTAGTCAGTGAAAATAGAAACTCACTTACGAACATAGGATGATCATCTGTTACCACATGTAATGTACTGGCCATATTGAAGATCACGTGATTAATTAAACTTTGAACTTAATGATTGTAATTATTTTTCAGTAAACATAGTAGTGATGTCATAATAATTACAAAAAGAAGTGATAAACATTACTGATAGATATAATATGTTACTTATTAACAGCTTTGCTGTAGTACATGATTGATCAAGTTCAGCAGCACTTAATATGGTGGACATCTTGCAGGACTTATTGAGGAACAACGTGGTCTGTGATATTCCAAAATGTAATCCTTTACATTTTGTTCAACAGTAATATCACGCTGTATGTGACACCAAATCCAATCACATGGGTTAACATTAGGAGGAACAGTGATGTTTATTGATTCAACTTGAGCTTGTGTTTGAAGTATTAGAGCAAGCTGGTAAGAGTTCAATGGAGACAACTGATATTCAGAACATTTTTCTATCTATAAAAGAATGAATGCAGAAAGTGAGGCTTGTACAAATGAAGGTGCTTATTAGACTCACCATTGCCTTGATTGCTTTTTCCTGAAGATTCTTTATTGTTTCCATATGAATATGTTGATATTGACTAGCACTTGCAAGTCCTACAAATATCTTGGATATTTCAAAGAAACTTGTTTTATCACAATCCTTTAAAATTCCATCAAAGTACTTGAATTTCTGCAAATAAATATCATATGAGTTGTCATTTGGATTAACAGTGTATTTATACATACATACCAATACAGATGCTGCAACTTCGAGACTTAGTTGTAGTTTTTGCTTTGCATTATGTTGATCATAAATGGGACGTGCATCAATCAATTCGTACATCAGCACAACAACAACCACCATTCTATAAAGCAGTATATATAGATCAATAAACAATAATAAAGTTCACTTACTTTGCAATTTGTCCATAGCTTGCCATAGTTGTATATCTCTGGATCTTACAGGTTTGCTTGTTTGGATTTTGATGATTACATGCAAGCACTCAGACCATTTATATTACTTCTGGATCTGTGTTTAGACAAACAGAATTATACAAATATAGAGTGTATTATTAGTTCTTGTGTGGTTTCATTGGGACTTGTTAGCTTCATCTATGCCACTGATAGTAACCATTGACAACCATATTAATTAATGACAAGTTGATTTAATGTTTCATCACAATATGTAATAGTTCTGCTATGCATTTAAATAGTTTATACAGCTGTTTGAGCATCTTCATATCCAGTAAACAACCACTATTGTCTGAGGAACTGTACAGCTGTCTTTTCCCACTAATTCTATGGTTAACCATAACAGTAAATACAGATCTAGATTTAGTTAGGTATCTATCCTGCATCTATAGTATAAATACACTTATTAGCATAACATTGATTGGCCAATGCATGCATATAACAAAACAAATTGATGGACTTTACTATTGTATATGGAAGAAAACCTACCATCTACTATGCAACTTTATTACAAAGTACAAGGTCGCTTTCAACAAGCAACAATGTTGTTCTGTTATCCTAGCAACAGTGGTACTTAGTAATTTTAGGGCAGACATTTTGTTATGACTCATGGTGAGTAGTTTTGACATTTTATTTGTCACACTAGGCGTTTTGCCTTTGAAATAGAACCGTTTCTATTTCGTACAACAACGTTGCCACCAGTAGGGTTATGAAAGGTGAATAGGTGATTACAGTTACGAACTTACGATTATAGGGAAAAAAGGAAGATTACAATTATGATCATGATTACAGAGCCATGATTATACAATTAAACCAGATCATCAAATAACTTCGTATTACATTGGATAAACACCAGTTTTTCAAACAGCTCATCAGATAAAACAGCACCTGTCTATATTACATAGGCTTTTGACATTCAGCTGCAAATATGCAAGAGTCTAATCACATGTTCCTCATGCATGATTTCATGTACACCAGCAGATGCTAACACAGGCAACATGTACTTGTTCCATGTACTACTTGAAAAGGCTACTGTAATTGCTGTAATCACTTGACATCAATTTTGTATGATTATGATCATGATTACTGATTACACTGTTTCTGGAAACTTGATTACAATTACAGCAAAAAAGTAATTGATTGTAATCAATTACGATTACAATTGTAATTGGCCCAACACAGCTTACTTGGTGCAAATTGTAACCATTTGTTGTGCCATTTTGTTGCAAGCAACATGTTGTTAGTTGTTATCTACAGTACAGTTGCACAGCCTTAATATAACAAATATCTGAAAAGTTAATGTCAAATAATCAATTAAATGTGATATAATATATTAACACATTGTTTTAACACTTCTAAATACCGAATATAAGTCTCCGCCCATCTTCCCCGATCCTTCACTACAGATCGTCCATAATGTTTCAAATAACTAGTTTCACAATCGCTAAATGTTTCAATCATTGAAGTGAAAATAGTATCAATGTCCTGTGCTGACCACTTCTGTTGCATTGATGGCTCTATAACTTTCTCAGCAAGATCAACAAAAAAGTCTTTGAGATGTTTACTATGAATTAATGAAGAACCAATGGTTGTTAGGTTTCTCGAAAGAACTTTAAAATTAGTATCAATTGAACGAGATAACCATTGTGGTATATGTTTACGCTTTAAATCACGAACTACGAATTTTTGATGATGTTCAATCCATACACGGTCAATCAAATTGAGTTTCAAGTCATGGAGCTCTTGTAAAAAATCTCTATCCAGTTCTAAGTCATCATCAACAAGACGACGAGATCCTAGTGAACCTGATGTCCATCTTTCAATCATTAAATTAGCACAGTTTGTGAAATCACCCACTGACAAGCGAGCAAGCTTCTTTTTCCCAGTCTCAAAACGATTATAACTAACAAATACCAGTGAAGCATAACTTTGTGCCAATTGCTCAGGTAAATGAAACTGTTGCTTTACATTTTCAACTAGAGACCCTTCAAAATCATCCACTACTTTGAGTACTCGTTTTATGTTATCAAACTGTCTCTGGCAACTCTTTAAAGATACTCCTGTTTTCTCACTGACATCATCTAGATCACGTCTGTTTTTACCGCTCAGTTTTCGTCCAAGAAATTCTCGTACAACAGGTTCATCGAATGTATAATAATATTCTATCATCAGGTGACGTGTTGCCAGTGGAATCTAAAAGAATAAAAAAATGTTAATATAAAGTAATACTATATTTATATGACATCATTGCACTAAATTCTTCAATGTGTACAGGTGATAGTTAATGTGGGTGTGGTCTGATGTCATCAAGTGGCAGACAATATTAGTCTAAATGCATATACTTAATTCAATAAAGGAGTGGCTAATTCCATAAACAATATATCAGTGAACAGGAGCTATATATTAGGTACTGTACATACATCTGCTAATGTTAATGCTACAACTCGATTTTACAATACATGTCACTCTCTCAATAGTCACATAAATAATCTTATTTAATGAGCATTAGATTAAAACAACAGACCTGGAAAATACTCTGATTAAGAAAGGTAGGCGGAGAATGGAGGTAGGGCTCAACAGAATTAAATACTCTGTACATTTCTTCAGTTTCTGATAAAACAAGAGAAGGATAATCACTGAATAACTTTGTCACAGCTGGCTCGTGTCTTAAACGTTCCTTAGTGGCTCCAGTAAGGTTGAATCCTCGTAACCAGAAGGAAAATGCAGTCAAATCAACATCAGCAGGATCTGTAACAACCACATTAATAATAGGTTTTGCCATTTTGTTTTGTTTGCACATGCGCAGTTGATTTGACCTCGTTGTTTGTGCCACGTGTGCAGGCTTGCTCATCATGTCTGACAACAGTGAAGATAGATTTGATGGTCTTTTACTTGGTCTAGCTCAGCAACACACTGAAGGTGTTAGTGAGGTATATGTTCAACAATAAACATGTTATTACAAATAAAACGCTTAACACTGATGCTAATGGCTAGGTAATGGTAATATTTAACCCTTTAATGCCCAAACTGTGCTTAGTCATTCTTTCATTTAAATAACCTTGAAATCCTTCATTGTTAATAATTATAACTATCAATAATGGCTTTACACAAACTTGATATTCATACCAACCTAGTCACCTCAATCTTACATCATCTGTTGTATATTTTTGTAGTTGTTGGACACTTTTTTTGGATTTTTGAGACGCAAGACTGATTTTTATACTGGTGCTGATAAAGGCAGAGCAGAACAGGTTTGCATTGTCGCAATGTACTATACTTATTAATATATTAATAATAACTTCTTATGTTTTTATCTGCAGCTGATTGTTAATATTTCTCGGAAACATGAAAAGATAGCACTTGAGGTATAATCAATTCTTAAATTGTTTGACTATAATATAAAATCAATATATTTTAATAATTTTGTGTGATTTTTCAGACCAAAGCTAAGACTGAAAGAACTGCATCTAAAAAACCCACAGCAACCACCACTAATACTACAAAAACACCTCCTCTAGAAGAGCCTGGCATTCAGGAAGTAAGTAACGATTAACAGATTTCAAGAAATGTATTTCATATATAATTGAAAGAAATAAACAAAAATGACATAACCATATTGTCAAATTTCTCTTTAGCAGATTTTATTGATGCAGATATTATAGTTGTAATACAATAATTCTATTGTGTTACTCATGCAAATATTTTGCCTCTATTACCTGCATTAATTCTGATATGAAATTGACATCATTTATAATGAAAGTAGAAAGCATTATTAATGATGGTGTATGCATTTCATTTCTTTTGAAAAGTTTGTCACTTATAAAGTTACCTCTAGTACAATTTTTCTCTCTCAATTGCTATTTCTAGGTCACTGAAGAAGAAGCAGAAATGATTAAAAGAGAAGCTGATCAGAAAAAATCAACTGAAAATGAAACTGTTCCTAAGAAAGCTACTGAATCAGCTGATACTAATGGAGATGCCAAGGTATATTATCCTAGTTGTCTAGTTCCATGCTACTGATAAGTAATACTTGCTAAACTCTCTTCATTTTTGACAAACTGACAGCATAGGAGAGTATAGGAATGAGTCAGCTTGAAATGGACCATGATACCACATAGTTTGCATATTGGTCAATTTTCTGTGCTCTAGAATTCTGTTTATAACAGTCCTAACATCCAAGCTTAAACACTTCTATAATTCTACACCAAAAAACTATGCAAAGATCATAAAAGTTTTTCCAGCATTCCACAAATTGTCCATTATGCGAATTTTATGGTGCTGTACCACGTTTTAGTGACTTACTCCTAGACCTTACTCTGCTGTTAGTTTGTCAAAAAAGAGGAGGTCTAACTCCCTAGACTATAGTATTTTAAGATGAGCTAGTAGTTGAAATGATAAGTACTGTCTTTTTTGATATAGTTTTGATTTTTTTTAATTTGACATGAACTCCTGATATAATATCTTGATGATTGTTTTGTATCTATAGACTGATGAAGAGGAGGAGGAAGAAGATGAAGATGCTAAAGGCAAAATCAAACCTAATGCTGGTAATGGTGCTGATCTACCACATTATAGATGGACACAGACACTACAAGATGTAGAGGTATATATTATATTTTAATAGAAAAGGCAGAGCTAAACATATTACAAAAATCCTATTATTTTGACAGTTTATAGTTATATTTTACAATCCATCATGCTTGCCATGACAGTGCCTGTGTAATGATGGCTTTAATTTTCCATTGAAATGTATTAATAGAAAGTATCTACCAATTAAATGTCTCATTGTTTTTCTATTACCTAGCTTTGTGCTGACTTGCTGTTCCAAAAGTTTTAAAGCATTAATTTAATTAAACGTTCCTTTTTATTGTATTAATACAAAATCATCTTTTAAGTTCTTTTATATTTTGGTCTTTGTTTAACAGATTAGAGTTCCAAGTGGTGTTAACTTTCCTATTAAAAGTCGTGATGTAATTGTTGACTTCCAAACAAAGGTATATTGATATACTCCATAGATTGATTGGTTATTTGTATCATTATTAGCATCTTAAAGTTGGTGTCAAAGGTCGTGATCCCATAATTCATGGAGAGTTATACAATAAGATTAAAATTGAGGATTGTTTCTGGACATTAGAAGATCGTAAAGATATTTGTATTCATTTAGAGAAGGTAAATGAAAAGATTTTTAAAGTAAACTCAACCATTATTAAAATTTTAGGTAATAAGGATAATTACTTCCCATCTCTCTTATTATAAACTCACTTTTTATTGGCTTTTCTTTCCAGTATGTTATGTATGCCTTGTTGTCCTAAGATTGTTTGGATTATGTGTGTCTGCTATAATAGGTTATTGTTGTGTGTGAGAAAATACACTAACTGACCATGAACACTACAACTAATTGTTACTAATTGGGCAACAAAGCATACAATGTTGAATATCCTTGACAGATCTTTTCAAGCTCTTTTTTTCACTATAGTAGTATATTACTTAATAATTATAATCCAGTTTTATGTCTGTTCACAGCAAAACAAAATGGAGTGGTGGAGTCGAATTGTGACTTCTGATCCAGAAATAAATACAAAGAAAGTACAACCTGAAAACTCTAAGGTAGTTGCTTAATTGAGACATTGTTTTATGATATAATGACACTTATAGCATTACTGTATTTCCATATAGTTGTCAGATTTGGACTCTGAAACTCGTGGTATGGTGGAGAAAATGATGTATGACCAGAGACAAAAAGAGGTTTGAATTAAATGTCCTAAACAACATTGAATTCATTTTATATAGTTGTGCTTTTTATAAATTGCATTGTGGATTATTAAGCCACTATTTGCACACAAATTCATAATATTGGCATTATAAGGTTATATATAATAGTTTATACTGTTAAGGTTAAGGTTTATAGTCACACCCACATATATAATCTCTATGGTGTTTCACTGCAATAATAGAACATCTCATGTAATATGTAATTGTAAATTAATGCCTATTAAAATAATAGGAACTTATTACTTATTCTCTAAAGTTGTCTCCATTGATGTCCCTTTCTTTATTTGTTTATTATTTGTCCATTAGCTTGGTCTTCCAACATCAGAGGAACAAAAGAAGCAAGACATTTTGAAGAAGTTAGTATTAGTTTTATTGAGTATAATCAATATAATCACACTATATATACATTATTAGGTTTATGGAGCAACATCCTGAAATGGACTTTTCCAAAGCTAAAATTTCTTGAGAGAATGAAGTACTTTGATTTTGCCAGTTTTATTGTTTATAATTGTTGTTCTGACAGTATACCTTGTTTACTAAACTAAAGATTTATTACTGTTGAATGTAGAGCTCTTTAGTCCACAGCTAATTTGATAGCAATAACCTAATTAACTCGAAATCCTTCAAGTACTCTTTTCACAGAACAATGATAATGAGACTATGTAACCCAAACTGGCTGCTGCCTATCTTAAACTTGGTAACCATGCAACAAAAATGGTTTCTGTTGCCTCAAGAGACAGCTTGGCATAAGATATTCATTATAACTGCATATATTACTGGTATGAATATACCTTATATAAACAAGTATGACCACTTGACCTTGATAGGTATATATGTCTAATACTATAGTAGTCCATCTATGTATGTTCTTCCTTAGATGTTTTGAGCAATGAAAGGATAAAAGAGACCTTATTAAATTGAGTGGTTTTGTCACATGCAAAATTAAGTCATAAATTGGTAACCATAGTGATTTAAAGTATGATCAAGATGTTCTTACTTTTAATTAGTCCATGCACTTGCTATCTTTAATTAGTGTATTCATAATATAATTAAATGAGAAACTCATAAAATTTTTGATCAAATAGTCTATTTTTATTGGGATTATATGTAGCCTGCAAAAAATATAGTAATATATCATGCATAAGTTCAAATGTAGCTAAGATCAATTATGTTGCTTCTCATAGTTAAGTCATCAGCAGTATTTGTCTAAGCAATCAATGCAATCTGAAATAAACAAAATTATATACCACAGCAATTATATATGTTTATATGATATTAACCCTTGATACATGTATGAATGCAATTGATTAAAATCAAAATTACATTTTTTTGGTATATGTGGTAGACAATAACTCATACAGCGAGAACACTAAAAGGATGTCACAATAAATAATTATTTGTGAGAATATAATGATGGCTTACTTGAGCATTAGCAATGAATACAATACTGCTGACTATCAAGTATATCATTAGAAAGATTAGACCTATAAACTTCATCTTAGCGTTTTTTAATTCTCAAAGTAAAAAGAGAGGTCGATAAATTCAACAAAATATTTTTCAGTATGTGATTATTCCAAAATGTTCTGTGCAGTTTTATAGTAGCTAAACAGGATCCTTAAAATGACATGAATGACTTTATGTGGAAATCAAGTTTCTATGTTCTAATTTTATAGCAATAATCTAATTAACCCTAAATCCTTTAAATTCTCAAGTGTACTCTTTTGACAGTTCTACGCATCTCTCCATTAATTATAAGATATCAGGAACTATTATAATCAGACTATGTAACCCAAACTGGCTGCCTATCTTAAACTTGGTAACCACGCAACAAGAATGGTTTCGGTTGCAATTGCCTCAAAAGACATCTTAACATATCAGACCAAGATACTCACTATAAATGTATACATAATGGTATGAGTATACTTTATATAACCAGCTATGACCACTTGAAATTGACATATATATATGTACAATACTACAGTAGTCTATTTATGTATGTTCTTTATGTTTTGAGCAATTAAAAGACCTTAATAAATTGAGTGCTTTTGTCACATGCAGAATTAAGTCAATTGTATTTATCTTGGTAACCATAATGATTTAAATTATGATCAAAATGTTCATACTTTTAATAACTCCATGCACTTGCTATCTTTAATTGGTGTATTCATAATATAATTAAATGTGAAACTCATAAAATTTTTAATAAGACAGAATTTAGCAGTAAATTTATTGAGATTATAAGTAGCCTGCAAAAAATAAGCAAAAGAATGTATTATGCATTAGTTCAAATGTAGCTGAATTCAATTATGTTGCTTGCTTCTCATAGTTAAGTCATCAGCAGTATTCTTTTAAGCAATCATCGCAACCTGAAATAAACAAATTATATACCGCAGCAATTATAACAATTCACATGTCTCTCATAATATTAACCCTTAATTGATACATGCATGAATGCAAATAATTAAAATCAAAATTACCTTTTTTTGGTTTATGTGGTAGACAATCATCATAACAGATATAACACTAAAAGAATGTAACAATAAATAATTATTTATGAGAATATAATGATGGTTTACCTGAGCATTAGCAGTGAACACAATACTACTAACTATCAAGTACATCATTAGAAAGATCAGAACTGTGAACTTCATTTTAGTGTTTAACAAGATATTTTGAAGTATATGATTATTCCAGAATGTTCTGTGCAGTTTATAGTAGCTAAACAGGATCCTTAAAATGACATGAATGAAAGTTATTTCCATGTATAACTTTATGTGAAAATTAAGTTTCCATATACCAGTACACCTGTACTATACGTAATAGCATTGTTTTTCCTCCTCACAAGAACACAGAAAATATATTCACATCATAAAATATGCTTGTCAACTCTTTGCACATCACTATGTAAAAGATACACATTATATATATCAAAAATCATCGTGTTTTCCTATTGAAGTAAATAATGTATTAGGTACTGATCTATATGACTACTGATATGGTAAGCTCAGTTTCAGTGGAAGGATCATAAACAGTTCGTGATAAATTAATTGGATTTCCATGCCTATTTAAAGAAAAATCACCAATGATTTCCATTCTTTTAGACAACTAACTCTTGTTCAACCTTATTCTCACACATGCAAGTGCATACTATAACACATTTATCCCAGCAGCTTTTAGACAATTGACTGCATCACAAAATACACCAATCTATGGCATAATCTTTTAAATCTAAATTAATTTTTTAACTAAATGCAATATTGCAAGAACCATATTTTTTGTAGGGCATTTCATCATTTTAGTTTTTAATATGTAAATGTACAGTGTTTATTATTATCAACATGAAATTTCATTAAAAAAAGATAATATGTACCACACACATGTACACACAGACATGATACCAGTTAGAAACTTCATTAGACTGTGCTGGATGTGATCAATATGATAAGTTCCTCCATCTGATAAATATTAGCACTATCATTGCATTAGGGGTAAGGCGTGTAAGGGTGGAGCTGCTCTAGTCTACTAGCCCCTCCTCCTTCTTGATGATCTGATAGACGGAGGACTCATTAGGATTAAATAATTTCAAGACATCCTCTACTGACTTCATTAGAGAATATATCCAAAGCTGTCCATTGTCTTAAACAAAATTGCTGTACAAATAGAATCTTTATACATTCCTGTATCAGTAGCAACTGCTATATAATACTAAGGTATACAACTTCATAGTATTATAATACTAATTCATTTTCAATGATGATTCATTCAATCATGTATAGTTTGTGAATCATGAAATCAATAATATAATATATTATAATATCATTCTACAGTTCACAATGTCTGATAATCTCAGTCCTCCTACACTTCATTTACTTTGTGATGAATTAAGACAAGTAGTTGAATGGGATCAAGTAGCTATAAATCTCAAGGTGCCATTTGTTGATATCAGAGATATTGAGACACGGTATTCTGGATTATGGCAACGCAAAATGCACTGCTTACAAAAATGGCTTGATCAAAGTAACACTGTACATTCATGGTATACTGTAGCTGAGGCAGTAGACAAAATCAATCCAGCAGTTGCTGAATATATCAGAAACAAATATGCTATTATATTAGATGATGTACTATCAACTACGCAATATGAAGAATGTACCAGCCAAAATGATGATATCATTAGTATTACTCACCACATTAATGAAGACCATCAACCAAACAAGAGTGAAGTTGAGATTGATCAAGTAATTGTACAAACAATTAATGACTTTATAGATAGATTTGCTATGTTAGTTGCAGAAACTCAGGCATCATTACAACAACGGCCAAATTTGCTTACAGCCTTTTATCGATATTTGAAAACACTACAATTAAAAGGCCAATCATCATTACCAGATGAAACTGATGTCACATATGACAAATTATTTGATGTCTTAGACACCCACTGTCATTACTTCAATGGTTTGCGTCTTTTCAAAATAGCTCAGAACTTTCTTTCTGACACCGACTTGCCAAGTAAATTGAAGTTATATCAAAATGATTTAGTTGCATTCAAAAAGTCAACAAAAATGAAAGATCTTGTTGTTGACAAGATAATAAAATCAAGAGAAAACACAAGAGGTATGGTTCAAGTGACACTGAAAGTAGAAGAAATGTGGCTAGAGGTCTCATTAGAGCGTTTTGAACTTCTTATAAAATTACTTTTACAAGAATTAAAAAAATCCTATTATTTTGACAGTTTATAGTTATATTTTACAATCCATCATGCTTACCATGACAGTGCCTGTGTAATGATGGCCTTAATGTCTCCATTGAAATGTATTAATAGAAAGTATCTACCAATTAAATGTCTCATTGTTTTTCTATTACCTAGCTTTGTGCTGACTTGCTGTTCCAAAAGTTTTAAAGCATTAATTTAATTGAAAGTTCCTTTTTATTGTATTAATACAAAATCATCTTTAATGTTAAAAGAGTTCTTTTATTTTTTGGTCTTTGTTTAACAGATTAGAGTTCCAAGTGGTGTTAACTTTCCTATTAAAAGTCGTGATGTAATTGTTGACTTCCAAACAAAGGTATATTGATATACTCCATAGATTGATTGGTTATTTGTATCATTATTAGCATCTTAAAGTCGGTGTCAAAGGTCGTGATCCCATAATTCATGGAGAGTTATACAATAAGATTAAAATTGAGGATTGTTTCTGGACATTAGAAGAACGTAAAGATATTTGTATTCATTTAGAGAAGGTAAATGAAAAGATTTTTAAAGTAAACTCAACTATTACTAAAATTTTAAGTAATAAGGATAATTACTTCCCATCTTTCTAATTATATACTCACTTCATATTAGCTTTTCTTTCCAGTATGTTATGTATGCCTTGTTGTCCTAAGATTGTTTGGATTATGTGTGTCTGCTATAGTAGGTTATTGTTGTGTGTGAGAAAATACACTAACTGACCATGAACACCAAAACTAATTTAACTTTATTGTTACTAATTGGGCAACAAAGCCTACAATGTTGAATATCCTTGACAGATCTTTTCAAGCTCTTTTTTCACTATAGTAGTATATTACTTAATAATTATAATCCAGTTTTATGTCTGTTCATAGCAAAACAAAATGGAGTGGTGGAGTCAAATTGCGACTCTGATCCAGAAATAAATACAAAGAAAGTACAACCTGAAAACTCTAAGGTAGTTGAGACATTGTTTTATGATGTCATGACACTTATAGCATTACTGAATTTCCATATAGTTGTAAGATTTGGACTCTGAAACTCGTGGTATGGTGGAGAAAATGATGTATGACCAGAGACAAAAAGAGGTTTGAATTAATAAATTGCACTGTGCATTATTAAATCACCATTTGCACACAAATTCATAATATAGGCATTATAAGGTTAGTTTATACTGTTTAAGGTTTATAGTCACACCCACATATATAATCTCTATGGTGTTTAACTGCAATAATAAAACATCTCATGTAATATGTAATTGTAAATTAATGTGGCTGCTAAATGTACTATATGGTGTTAGCTGACAGATGTTGCAAAATATGTATGTATGTATAATACATATATGAGCTCTAGGTTCTATTGGTTAGTTAGTTGTACTGAAAGATTAGATATTCATTTATATCATAAATTATTATATTTCAACCTTTGTATGTTATCAATTAGTTGCAGAGTTTTAGTTACAGTTAGTTACTGTAAACGTCAAAATTTTCGAGGTAGTTATATTACAGTTGAGTGACATCGTGAAAATTAGTAATAATTAATAATCAAGTTTTTGCGGTTGACACAAAATGCGAAATTATGAGTTCGGGAAAATTTTACACGCGAAAGTTTGAGCGGCGAAAATTTTGACATTTATGGTAATTAAAATATAACTAGACTAAACTAAGTTTAGTTATACTTAACTATAACAATACTAATGTACAAACACATGAAAACAGTGACAGAATTTAGTTTGCTATACTAAAGATGTTCACATTAACTTAGCATTTGTAGTTTTTCTGTTATAACTTACTTTGCTTAAAACATTCCAGTATCGTTGGGTTGAAGAAACTATTAAAGTGATCTCCAAGGTCCTAATTGACCTCAAATTAATTTTTGCTTTTAAAACACATTACATTTACACATGACCATTTATGTAAGTGTATATACAACTATTATGACATATACAAATTATAAGCAAATGGCAGTCACATATTTCTATCATTCTAGTTATTCAGATACACGTGCTCTAGTTTGGAATCCAGATGGATCTCAACTAACTTACTGTGATGGACAAAGGCACATTATTATCTCTCATATATCTCATATTCTATTGTTATAATATTAGTGTACAGGTTTGTAATATACCTTTATGCCATGTCGAGGGACAGTTGGACTTTCCAGCCTCACGGCTGATGGCATACTCACCACTTGGCACATATTTGTTACTATGGTAACCATATGTTGTTCGTCATGGAGAGGCTGGTTAAGCTAATCTTCATATTTTCAAAGAGGTGATTTGATTGCTGAGTATTTTCAAGAAAATTGGTAGGTTTCATTTAAGTTATTAAATGACTTTAAAAACATTATTAATATTTTTAACCTCTTTATCTGAGATATCACTAGTGTAATATAGTATAGAGGTCTTACATTTTTAATGTTGTTTTTGTAGGTGTCCTCAATGGACTGATGATGAACATCTTTGTGCAAGGAATGTTACAAATGAGGTACATTTCTTTGAAGGTGGAAAACCAGGTAAGATGAGAAGTGATAAAAGATCTCGGGGGATTTATAAACATTGTCATAGATGAACAATAGATATTGTTTTTATAATTCTGTCAATACAACCATATCCACAAGGCCATACCTCTCCATTAAGTGAAGCTAAACCTCTGACCAATTAACTTAGCGCTAGCTATTCCTGTCATAAACGTGAGATGTCCCATGATCTCACGTTTATGACAGGAATTTACATTCTATTAAATTGAATGTACTGTTAAGGGAAACAGATCATTGTTATTGTACTATTAACGGTTAAGTATCAAAACTAGCCCATGAGAGTCTCAAAATTAAATGTAATCAATACCAGCTATTCATTCATCCATCAATTCGTCTATTTATTCATCTATTTCTCTGCTATTTTAGGACCTTCTCCAACATGTCGTTTACAACACGAACATTTAATGACATATGCTTTATCTCATGGAACACCTCCATATCACGTAGCTATACATATCAAGGGCACTAAGGTACAATAAAATGGTGTCAGTTGTAATTGTGAGTGTCAAATGAATGAGCTCTAAATTTTTGATGTCACCTAATATGGTTGCTATAGGTTTTTAATTTGATCCACTTAAAATATGGTTGCTAGTGAAGGTGATGTATGCAATGATGTTCTTACTATAAACATTCAATTTGCCACTTTAGTTGTCCTTCATGTTGCCATTGGTAAAATTCTTGTCATTATGTTGTCACTTGTTTCATAATGATGATGACATTAATGATCTCACACATACATTACACTAATAAGTGGTTTTCTTTTATATTGTCCTTTTGTTCTAGGGGGCCCCTTCCAGTGTTCAGTTGTACATGTATCCTCATGTTTCAGGACCAGGTGCTATTATTGCTAATAAAAGTTTTTATAAAGCGGACACCGTAGAAATGACATGGGATAAAAAAGGTCTATCCCTCCTACACTAGCGGTCACTATTACTTACAGCTGTTTTATTGTGTATAACTTATTTACATAATAGTATTGATATTACTGACCAAGCAACCTTTTGTTCACTAATTTGTAATTACCCTTTTCCCCCCATTTTATTCTTTATTTTTACAATGTCTTTGTATTGTACAGAATAAAAGAGAGATAGGGACTTAATGCCCTTACCAATTTCCCACTAGCATAGGCACATAGTTTATTTGGTAAAATAGATATACTGTTATATTAATACTGACGTTATTTACATAATTATGGTGAATACTCCAACAATCTTGTAAGTGTTAATGATCTTGTGTTATTAGTTAGTAGCAATCCAATGACCCAATATGTAAATAACTTTGCCATTCTATGTGCTATCCACATGGGACTTTTACCAATCAATTCAGCTGCAAATGTGCATTATATAAAATTTGGCTTTCTAGTGCTACGAGAAAGTAGCAAACTATAAAACTCCATACATTTTCAATGGTATACTGTAGCTAAAGCAGTAGACAAAATCAATCCAGCAGTTGCTGAATATATCAGAAACAAATATGCTATTATATTAGATGATGTACTATCAACTACGCAATATGAAGAATGTACCAGCCAAAATGATGATATCATTAGTATTACTCACCACATTAATGAATGGTGGAGAAAATGATGTATGACCAGAGACAAAAAGAGGTTTGAATTAAATGTCCTAAATAACTTTGAATTCATTTTATATATTTGTGAATCGCACTGTGCATTATTAAATCACCATTTGCACACAAATTCATAATATAGGCATTATAAGGTTAGTTTATACTGTTTAAGGTTTATAGTCACACCCACATATATAATCTCTATGGTGTTTCACTGCAATAATAAAACATCTCATGTAATATGTAATTGTAAATTAATGCCTATTAAAATAATAGGAACTCATTACCTATTCTCTAAAGTTGTCTCCATTGATGTCCCTTTCTTTATTTGTTTACTATTTTGTCCATTAGCTTGGTCTTCCAACATCAGAGGAACAAAAGAAGCAAGACATTTTGAAGAAGTTAGTATTAGTTTTACTGAGTATAATCAATATACTCACACTATATATACATTATTAGGTTTATGGAGCAACATCCTGAAATGGACTTTTCCAAAGCTAAAATTTCTTGAGAGAATGAAGGACTTTGATTTTGCCAGTTTTATTGTTTATAATTGTTGTTCTGACAGTATACCTTGTTTATTAATTAAAACATTGGGAAGTACTTCTAAGGATTTATTACTTTTGAGTGTAGAGCTCTTTAGTCCATAGCTAATTTTATAGCAATAACCTAATTAACTCAAAATCCCTTACATTCTCAAGTGTACTCTTTTCACAGTTCTACACATCTCTCCATTATAAGATATCAAGAACTATTATAATCAGACTATGTAACCCAAACTGGCTGCCTATCTTAAACTTGGTAACCATGCAACAAGAATGGTTTCTGTTGCCTCAAAAGACATCTTGGCATATCAGACCAAGATACTTACTATAAATGTATACAAACTGGTATGAGTATACCTTATAAAACCAGCTATGACCACTTGAAATTGACAGATATATATGTACAATACTATAGTAGTCTATCTATGTATGTTCTTCCTTTTATGTTTTGAGCAATGAAAAGACAAATGAGACTTTAATAAATTGAGTGCTTTTGTTTACATGAAGAATTAAGTCAATTGTATTTATATTGGTAACCATAATGATTTAAATTATGATCAAAATGTTCATACTTTTAAATAAATCCATGCACTTGCTATCTTTAATTAATTGGTGTATTCATAATATAATTAAATGTGAAACTCATAAAATTTTTAATGAGACAGAATTTAGCATTAAATTTATTGAGATTATAAGTAGCCTGCAAAAAATAAGCAAAAGAATGTATTATGCATTAGTTCAAATGTAGCTGAATTCAATTATGTTGCTTGCTTCTCATAGTTAAGTCATCAGCAGTATTTGTCTAAGCAATCATCACAACCTGAAATAAACAAATTATATACCACAGCAATTATAACAATTCACATGTCTCTCATAATATTAACCCTTGATACATGCATGAATGCAAATGATTAAAATCAAAATTACCTTTTGCTGGCTTTCCTGGTGAACAAGGACACTAACGACAGATATAACACTAAAAGAATGTAACAATAAATAATTGTTTATGAGAATATAATGATGGCTTACCAGATCAGAAGCATTAGCAGTGAACACAATACTACTAACTATCAAGTATATCATTAGAAAGATCAGAACTGTGAACTTCATTTTAGTGTTTAAGATCTCAAAGTAACAAGAGAGATCAATAAACTCAACAAGATATTTTGCAGTATATGATTATTCCAGAATGTTCTGTGCAGTTTATAGTAGCTAAACAGTATCTTTAAAGGAAATGAATGAATGTCATTTCCATGTATAACTTTATGTTAAAATTAATTTTTCATGTACCTGTACACCTGTACTATATGCAATAGCATTGTTCCTCACAAGAACACAGAAAATGTATTCACATCATAAAATATATTTGTCAACTCTTTGCACATCACTATGTAAAAGATACACATTATATATATCATAAATCATCATGTTTTCCTACTGAAGTAAATAATGTATTAGGTACTGATCTATATGACTACTGATATGGTAAGCTCAGTTTCAGTGGAAGGATCATAAACAGTTCATGATAAATTAATTGGATTTCCATGCCTATTTAAAGAAGAATCACCAATGATTTCCATTCCTTTAGACAACTAACTTTTGTTCAACCTTATTCTCACACATGCAAGTGCATACTATAACTCATTTATCCCAGCAGCTTTTAGACAATTGACTGCATCACAAAATAAACCAATCTATGGCATAATCTTTTAAATCTAAATTAATTTTTTAACTAAATGCAATATTGCAAGAACCATATTTTTTTTGTAGGGCATTTCATCATTTTAATTCTTAATATGTAAATGTACAGTGTTTATTATTATCAACATGAAATTTCATTAAAAAAAATATGTACCACACACATATACACACAGACATGATACCAGTTAGAAACTTCATTGGACTGTGCTGGATGTGACCAATATGATAAGTTCCTCCATCTGATAAATATTAACACTATCATTGTATTAGTTTCTTTAGGGGTAAGGCATGTAAGGGTGGAGCTGCTCTAGTCTACTAGCCCCTCCTCCTTCTTGATAATCTGATAGGCGGAGGAGGATCTAGCTCATTAGGATTAAATAATTTCAAGACATCCTCTACTGACTTCATTAGAGAATATATCCGTCAAAGAAAGCTGTCCATTGTCTTACACAAAATTGCTGTACAAATAGAATCTTTATACATTCCTGTATCAGTAGCAACTGCTATATAATACTAAGGTATACAACTTCATAGTATTATACTAATTCATTTTCAATGATGATTCATTCAATCATGTATAGTTTGTGAATCATGAAATCAATAATAAAGTATATTATAATATCATTCTACAGTTCACAATGTCTGATAATCTCAGTCCACCTACACTTCATTTACTTTGTGATGAATTAAGACAAGTAGTTGAATGGGATCAAGTAGCTATAAATCTCAAGGTGCCGTTTGTTGATATCAGAGATATTGAGACACGGTATTCTGGATTATGGCAACGCAAAATGCACTGCTTACAAAAATGGCTTGATCAAAGTAACACTGTACATTCATGGTATACTGTAGCTGAGGCAGTAGACAAAATCAATCCAGCAGTTGCTGAATATATCAGAAACAAATATGCTATTATATTAGATGATGTACTATCAACTACGCAATATGAAGAATGTACCAGCCAAAATGATGATATCATTAGTATTACTCACCACATTAATGAAGACCATCAACCAAACAAGAGTGAAGTTGAGATTGATCAAGTAATTGTAAAAACAATTAATGACTTTATAGATAGATTTGCTATGTTAGTTGCAGAAACTCAGGCATCATTACAACAACGGCCAAATTTGCTTACAGCCTTTTATCGATATTTGAAAACACTACAATTAAAAGGCCAATCATCATTACCAGATGAAACTGATGTCACATATGACAAATTATTTGATGTCTTAGACACCCACTGTCATTACTTCAATGGTTTGCGTCTTTTCAAAATAGCTCAGAACTTTCTTTCTGACACCGACTTGCCAAGTAAATTGAAGTTATATCAAAATGATTTAGTTGCATTCAAAAAGTCAACAAAAATGAAAGATCTTGTTGACAAGATAATAAAATCAAGAGAAAACACAAGAGGTATGGTTCAAGTGACACTGAAAGTAGAAGAAATGTGGCTAGAGGTCTCATTAGAGCGTTTTGAACTTCTTATAAAATTACTTTTACAAGAATTAAAGGAGTTTCTTCAAGACATCTTCGTCAAAGAAGGATGTATGTATGTGGTGTGGAACATTTCAAAAGAAATAGCTAGTCTTATTACAACAACTATGTTTAGTCCCATATTATTAGCAGCAATTGGAGTCATCTCTCTAACAGTAGGAACTACAGTATTGTATGCCAATGACCTGACAAAAGATGATCTGACATTTGACATAGCTCTGTTGAGGGCTGTTCAATCTGGTGGTCCTATTCCTGCTATAGCTCTTCTTCTTGAAGTAGGTGGTAATCCTAACCAACTGATACAGTCATGTGAAACAATACTATCTATTGTATCAAAAGTGAAAATTGATGATGGCACTACTATTTTACATGTAGCTAGTCAATATGGATACTCATGTGTCATCTCTATCTTACTTCACAAGGGAATAAACTACCAGGCTAGTAAAAATGGCCACACACTTCTTATGATTGCTAGTCAGAGTGGTCATGATGATATTGTTCAGCTCTTACTCCAGAGAAATGTTCCAATGAATACCCGAAATTACAGTGGATCAACTGCAATTTTCATTGCTAGCCAGAATGGTCATTCATCCGTCATTTCTACCTTACTTAGCAATGGAGCAGACCCTAACCTAGCTGAGAATGATGGCTGGACCCCTCTCATGATAGCCAGTCAGAATGGCCATGGTCATATTGTCCAACTATTACTAGAAAGAAATGTTTATAAAGACATTCAAAACAACCTTGGAGCAAATGCAATCTTTATTGCTAGCCAGAATGGTCACTTACTTATTGTCTCTACCTTACTTGGCAGTGGAGCAAATCCCAACCTAGCTAATAATAATGGTTGGACTCCTCTAATGATAGCTAGTCAGAATGGTCATTGTGATGTTGTTCAAATCTTGTTAGAAAGGAGCATTTTAACAAATACCAAGAACAAAAACGGGTCAACAGCTATTTATATTGCTAGTCAGAATGGTCATTCGTCTGTTGTTTCAACCTTACTTGATAATAGAGCAGATCCTAACCTAGCTAAGAATAATGGTTGGACACCTCTAATGATAGCCAGCCAGAATGGTCACAGTGGGACAATTCAGATCTTGCTAGAGAGAAAAGTTCCATCTAATACCAGACTAGAAGATGGAAGAACAGCAATTTTTATTGCTAGCCAGAATGGTCACTCTTCTGTTGTTTCTACTTTACTCGATAATGGGGCAGACCCAAACTTATCTACTAATAATGGCTGGACACCTCTCATGATAGCTAGTCAGAATGGTCATGTTGATGTTGTTCAAACCTTTCTACAGAGGAATGTTTCAACAAACACTCAAAACAATATTGGATCAACAGCAATTTATCTTGCTAGTCAGAATGGTCACTTTTCTGTTGTTTTTGCTTTACTTAGCAATGGGGCAGACCATAACCTTGCCAGGGATAATGGCACAACACCCTTTATGATAGCCAGTGAGTGTGGTCATAATGATGTCGTTCAACTATTATTAGAAAAGAACATTGCAGCAAATGCCCAAAACGATAATGGAGAAACAGCAATTTATCTTGCTAGCCAGAACGGTCACTCATCTGTTGTTTCTACTTTACTTAACAATGGTATAGACCCCAACCTAGCCGAAAAAGATGGTTGGACACCACTTATGATAGCTAGCCAGGGTGGTTATGATGATATTGTCCACCTCTTACTCGAGAGAAATGTTTCAATTAATACCCAAAATAACAATGGATCAACTGCAATTTTAATTGCTAGTCAGAATGGTCATTCATCCATTATTTCTACCTTACTTACCAATGGAGCAGATCCTAACATAGCTTATAATGATACCTGGACCGTCAATGAACATGTTAGTCGTTTATTCAAACCACAAATTAATATTCAAGAAACTATTGCTGATCTAGATCTCAGAAGATCAATTACTGGTTCCATTGAATCAGGTTATGTATCCAGTAGATTTGCATCTAGTCGCTCATCTTTAGCAGATACTGACTCAAGGATTTTTGATTGACTTAGCAGTATATTGAAAGAATGAGATAAAAATAGGTGTCTAGAATTGGTTGACTGGACTATCAAATCAACTCACGTCTTTTTTATTAGCTTGTTTATAATTATTTTTGTCTAAATTCAAATTGTAAAAGAATAGGTGTCCAACATTTAGCATAATATACCACCTATAGCACCAATAACTTTGATGCTTTTCATTGTAGCATCATACATACATACATATATACATATATATGTACTTTTGTAAGGGTGGTAATGGTTGAAAACATCAGTAATTGAGTAAAAGACTCAGCAACAAACTCCAAATGCAACTAAGGCCACAGATATTCAGGATTGTTTAGAAGACATTCCATGTACATGAACACAAACTATACTTATAATTCAATAATACTATCATATAATAGACAAACACACAACATATAATGTACGTGTAATATTATGAGGGCTAATACTTTAACACACACTAATACACAAAATTAGTATAAATTTAATAATAATAAACAGCCCCTTTAATAACAAGTTAATAATTATTAGTCTAGGTCAGTATGAGTTATTGAACTTTCACTAAGATCCAGTGGAACATTGGGCCTCTCTTCAATATTATCTAATCCTCCTTCTGTTGGGTCTGGAACAGACTGGAACTCTTCACCTGCTTCAGGTGGACTCTTTTCAGTAGTAGTAGAGTGGTCAAAACTAATTTCTGCTTCAGTACCCTGAGCTTCAAACTGTGGAATCTCTTCAGACTCCTAAATAAACAAACAACAAATGATGTTGACATGTACACATACAAAGGAACAGTGCTCTACTAACTTCTAGAGGAAATAGTTCTCTGGCTCTATGTAGTGTCATCTTAGCACTATTTGATCTCTCAAGAAAGTAACTACAAGAGAACATATAACAAATTGGTATGTACCACACACACAAACACACACCTATTAGAGACTTCATTTGATTGTGCTGGAGGTGACCATCCAGTGTAGGGATAAGAAGAAGTAGTATATTGTCTCTACATTGAAGTATCATGTATAATTTATATTATCATTTTGTGTGCATTAGCACTAACAGTTGTAATTTTACTAACCCTCTCTAATTCTGTCTGTAACCACTGTAAAGCATATTGCCACGGTTGTTTGAGGTGAGGATCATCATCCAACATCATCTGTGTCAACTGACACCTAAAAGAAAAAGAATATATAAATGCAAACACTCTCTATACAAGTCATATGGAGTTACATGTTAAGTAATAACACCACTGACTTAACAATGGTGGGCCAGCAAAGTGAGCACTTATGTATTCATTAATACATTATAAGGTTACATTTACCTGTTACAAAGGTTAACGATAAATTTGACACATAAATAAGCTCTCTTCTGATGAACAACATGAGTTTGTCCATGTTGTATCATCATCATCATACCATCAACTCTATCTTGCAAACCTAAAGTGTACAAGACATGAAATAAATAGGAAATGTACTACAGATATTTACCAAGGAACATGGCTCTCAATCTCATAAACTGCCATGAGTCCTCCATGAGAAGAAGATGATGTAAAAGATCAAGATAGGGTCGCATATCAAATGGTTGTACAGTAGAAATCTGGAGATAGAAATATTTATTAGTAAGTTTAGCAATGTAAGTGACTAAACAAACCTCCATTAACAAATCTGCTATTGCAACAGCAGAAAACTCCCAATTCTCCCAGGAACAAAACTGATGATAAACCCTAATTTATACATTATGGAAATCATACACACTAACCCCAAGGAAACGAAGAGTTTCATCAATAGGACTGTTATCTTCAATGAGTTTCTTAACATAGGTTGTACTATGTTGAATACTACATCAATAAATTGATTAATAAATACAGAGGGGAGAAGAGAGAAAAAGACAGCAAGAAAAACTAACCTTGTTCTTTCATACAACCAATGCAGGAGGTCATTTGGTAATTTCACACACAGTTCAGGATCAGCATAAGGATTAGGGAGAGGATCAGTACCCTGGATATATAAAAATATATATACCAGTAGCACATTAACTAGCAGGCCTCATACCTCTTTAGAACTTCTCTGAACAACAGATACATCACAACAACGTACTAAAATACCCACTACAGAGTATAGTCGAGATATGTCAGCATAAGGTGACCTCAGTGCTGGACCTGGTCCCTCATCTAATGCTACAGCTATGAATTGAGCAGGCACTCCTAGTTTAAGTAATTGTTGTCGCTGGGAAGACAATCAGAGAAGATAACAATACCACATAATACTTATACTCTTACTTCAAAAGCTCCTTTATGTGCATAAGCCAAGAATACTTGAAAATATTGGTGTAGATGACGACTATGATCAGATATTTCTTTCTTTAGTAGACGTAAAAGTTGATGTAAAGCTATTTCACTAAATAGATGTTGAGATACAGCTACAATAGAAACAGATATGGTCATTACATTAGTATAATATATCTACTGTAGACTTACCTATACCAGCATTGGTAGTAGTGTGGACTTCAAATGGCTCATCTTTATTTGTAATGTGACAGAGATATGGTACTAATTTAGCAAACATATTACGTAACTACAGAGAAAGAGAGAGAGAGAGAGAGAGAGATTCAGTCATGCTATATTCTCACTACTTACCTCTGTAGATGGACACTCAAGTATGTAAGCACAGAACCTCTCCTTATGTTTCAGAAACACTTCTTCACAAAACCATCGTCTAATTCTAGCACTGTAGAACAGGTATGGGTTGAGGGCTTCAAACCATTCATTAGCTGAACCCCTAAGAAGAGAAACATAGAATTCATATATTGAACTAAAATCATAGTTTTCACAAATTCCAAGTGACGTTACTCAATGTACATGGATGGATCAGTACTGGCAAAATACCTTAGAGTTTTCTTGGTATGGAACCCACTATGAAACAAAAATTTGGTCACTAGTTGGACACAGAGCATTCCCAGTTTTTCAAAGGCCTCCTAAAAATAAAAGTATAATATATTCCAATAGAACAGTAGACAAATTTACCATTGCATCAGGAGAGTTGGTAGTATCAATCTGTGTTTTAGCAAAGTTGTAGTTCATAATTAATAGTTGTTTCATAAATTGAAAATAAGGATAACTAAAATGAGAGCGAGTGTGAAGATATTCCAAGTTCTGTCGTTGAACCATTTTCATAATAGGACCGGGAACACAGGATTGAACTAAGTTTGCTAGAAACATATAAAAACTAAGTTATCAATAAAGACAGTTGATCTTACTTGTTTCATTAATAGGAGAACCGTCAGTACCAATTCTGTCATAGAACAACAAATAAGCACTCCACCATCTTTTCTGCCGTCTTTGATGACTTCTAACATAAACAAGATTACTGATAATATATACATAACATGTCTGACTTACTTCTTGAGAACGTGATCATACACTTCTCCTGTATACTCTCCTCCAAATGTCTGACTCTTAAATTCCTAAGGAAGATAGTACTAATTAATGTAATAATGAGAGGGTCTACCTCTTCTTCATCCATTTTAGCCTCAGACACTTCACCATCATCAAATTTGAACCATTTAGGGACCTGTGATCCTGGTGGTCTAAGGAAAAATAAATAATTTAGTTCACAGACCATACCAACAAAAGTCTAAAATTGTATGCATATAGATTGTACTAATATCACACTCCATCCACATAGTATTATTACTTGACAAGTATAAAAGAATAATAGTGTCCTCCGCTAGCCTGTCCACTGTGAACTAATATACCACGTAGACGATATTTAGTTGTCATATGTTTAGATGACATTTCTTTTTCTTTGTCTTCTTTCTTGTTTTCAGCTGAGTCGGGTATTTCTTCACCTGTGTGTGTGTGACAGAGAGAGAGAGTAGCCAGCGACATAATACTCTTCACAGTAGTCTCTTTACCTTCAATTTTTGCTAGTCCTGCAGCAGTATAAGGTTGTAAATCAAATTCTTTAGGGAATTCAAAATAATCATTAAACTTGACTGCCATCTCCCTAAATGAGAGGTCACATTAAAAATATATATTTATCAAATGGTCATACCTCTCCCAGTCATAGTCAAATCTCTTTAATTGAATAACAAGTACTTGAGGTAAGTTTTTGATACACATTCGTTTAACAGTATCAACCTAATAAGAGATAATGTAGTAACTATATATTTATTTGATAGGCCACACCTTCTTGTTACATGTTTCACAATGATAAGCATTAGCTCCCTCCAAGAGGTCACCTTTGACATAGGCATCAAGGGACTCAAATAAATTATGATGAAGACGAATGTCAACATTAATAGCTGTGAATGGTTCTTCACGAGAAAATCTAAATAACAACATATATACTAAAGTAATTCATAACACTGTATTGTTGTACCTGTGAGGACAACCTTTACAGATCTTCTGATCAGCAAATGATCCTCCAAACACTTTGCTCAAGGCTGCTGGGGCTCCATATAGTTTTAATCCTTCATCCACACTGTCTACTAATGTGTTAAAGAATTCAAAAGCATCATGCTGTTCCCTTAAGTTCACTTTTTGCCCTTCAAGTCTGAATGCATTATGAGATAATATGAAATAAGGTTAGGTCTGGTAGTTACCTAAAATCTCTCCAAAATCCTTTGGGAATATGGAACTGAACTTTGCCTTCTAACAAATGACCAAATATGGACTGCATTTGCATCAATACTTTACGATTTGTCTCTTTACGATCATTAGCGGTAGAGGATGGAGATACGCTATCATCAGATTCCTGGAAGAGAAAAATTTAACATTTCAAACTCAAGATGACAGACATATTTAAATAAAAATAGTCACCTTTGTCTTTTCTACTGATTGTTTTTCTACTTCTTGTTCATATTTTACAAGCCATTCAGCTGGTTCTATTACAGACAGTACTCCATTTCTTACTGGGGTTATTTGATACAACTAAAAAGGAGGAGCTAGCATCAGACACATGTCAGTATGTTCTATTCTAACTTGTTGTAGAACAGCATTCATATAACAAGTTGCTCCAGCATTCTTTAATCCTACATATCCCCTAGCAGGACGAGCACCAACATGAGGGAAAAATTCCCACTCAATTAATGGCTGGTCATCATCTAATTTGTTAACAGATAATGTATGTGTGTTAATATTTATATTGACTTACCTGAATAAAACAGGTCAACTAGTAAACCACTTAACACCTGAATATTTTGTAATGATCCAACACAAAGAGCATTTAATAATTTGTATGCAGCTAATATACTGTCAGTAGTACTGCATATTCCAGATGCTAACTGCTCATTATACTCCAAATCTATTCCAGTTATTAATATATATTCTATTAAATGTCACAAATATACCAGGTTGGACTTTGATTTGCTTCATTAGTCTTGATGCTGGGAAGAGGAAATCATTTATAAGTTTCTAAAAGGACTCTTAATAATCATAAACAGTGGTAATCATTTATTTACTGGTATCAGTTCCATTCCTCCAGGTTTACTGCCAAAAGTATATCTCTCATCAATAGATAGAAATGCTAACAGTTCTACAATCAATGTCAGACGGCCTTCCAATAGTGGACCTTCTACACACACAGTCTGAGTGAATAAACACTTCTCCTAAAGAAATACAAAAACAAAATATTTATAATACTGATTATGAGTTTGTCATCTCAGTGATAACTATATTGCAAAACTTACTCTAACTTCCTGCAACCATTTTAGTTCACTGTCTAGTAACTTTCTAATACCTTCTACAGATACACGATGAATATTAGCATGATTGATGAGTCTTGAGGGGAACAAAGAAGAATAATGTACAATACATACATTGTAATACATACCTAGCTAATAGTCTGAAGAATTCGTTAGATGTGGAAGGATGCTCACTGACAATGGTCTATATATGAACATAGACCATTATAATAAATAAAGAACACACACACACACACACACACACACACACACACACACACACACACACACACACACACACACACACACACACACACACACACACACACACCTCTAAAGCATTAAACATTAATTTGATTGAGTTCACTAGTACTACAACAAAGTCAGTACAGCATTTGGTGATGGCATGAAAAACCTGATCTTGAGCTGACACTCTGATTAACCTAGAAACACAATATTATACATGTAATATAAATATAGATTTACCTGTTCCTTGTTAACAAGACTATATCTATCAAGAAAGGTTTCCAATGTTGCGTCTTATAAAGTGTATCCATAATTGTTGGTGAAACAGCCATTGCTAATGACATTGATTCCAGACCTTCTCTTGCCAACTGGACATCTTCCGTTTCAAGAGATACTTGAGATCTCAACTAAGAACAAAGTACACATGTAATATGTAGCTAATGAACAATATAGGGAGAGTGTCTACCTTTTCAAATTCAGTATGAATATTCTCTGGATTTAGCATCAGTGATATATCTCCTACTGCACTAGACCATATTAACATTTGTAGACAATGTACTAGTTTGATGTCTGGTAAAGGAGCTGCAAGCTAAAGATTATATCAATAGCTTACGACAACATTATAATAACTGGTTACTTTGGAAGTCAAAGTTTTAGCAATAACAGTGGCAGCACCTTTAAGACGATGTTCAACAGCTGGTACAATAGTGTTCATAGCATCTTGAACGTGACAAGCAGCTTTGTGTCTCTGGCCATTCACTGCCCCTAAAATTACCATTTGTAATAGATATAATTATATATTGCCATTATAGAATACCTGGATCAGACTTAATTTCCTGTGAAACTGTGATAATAAAGGAGTAAGCTTGAGCGACCAGAAGCAACTTCAACACCTTCAAACTTGTCAAAAGGGCTGACCTATAGAAGATCGCAAGTCAATAAATATTTATAATACACAGGTTAACAGACCTCTTAAGATTATTGTCACCATCAGCTAAAAAGCTTTGTGATGATACAATGTTAAAGAGAAGTTTTAGACCCCCACATATAATAAAATTATTTTGAAATTCATTACTCTCAGTGTCTCTCATGTCTACAGATGGCATTAACATTGAGTGAATGATCTAAGATAGAGAGAATACACAAGGAATATCTATTAATATATGTATCTACTCTATTATATTACCTCAAGTGTGTAGACAGTTCTAGAACAGCTCTTTGATAGGACAAATTTCTGTAAAGCACTGTATGCCTCATTAGGTTCTAATTGAGCTTTCTCTCGACAAAAGTCTAAAGTCTCGCTCAACAGTTTAATACCTGTAAGAAAAGAATGTATGAATATTCAATACCCACACCCACTGATACGCCTACCTGTAGGAAGTAGTTTGAGTAGATTCCTGACATTATCTCTTAGTTGTATGAGATTGCCTTCAACAGCAAAATCACACAAACGAAGAAGAAATGACATGTAAGTATCGTGACCAGCCATTAGCTACAGAAAAGAATCATGATATTGGGCTATATCAAACACTAAATGTGTCATTACTAATATTATATGCATGCCTACTTCAGGAACATACCACAGATGGTAGACATTTCTCAGTATCAAGATTAGGTCCTTCAGCATGTCCTCCCACAGATCCTTCACTGGAGTCAGTGGAATTATCAGAGGATTGCATACTGGTCTCACTAATGTTACTGTACTGTTGAACACGTACAGTCACAACCTACATTGAAAACACATGATTGTTATAAAAGGCATTACTAGTTAGAGAGAATTACATACTGTTTTGTCTCTTAGTGGTACACTTGCTGTCATAATATAACGATGATTCTCAGTTTTTCTCAAAATCTCATTTCCAACAGATAGCTCTAACTTTGAAGAGTCTTGGAGACCAAGTCTAAAGAAAATGTAGTCAACAAAATGTGTGTTTTCTACTTCTCACTTTTTAGCAAGATGTCTCCGAAGTGCAGCAATAGTCTCATTGCTGTGCGTCCATAATTCAAAGTCCTCTGGTTGTGGGTTGTTAGGAGGTATGTATCGAAATGTCAAAGAAAATGGTTTTCCCCAATGACCTCTGAAATAAGCAATAACAATAGTAAAATACATTTTAAGACATCTTACTTTCCATGAGGTGGTATAGCTCTCTCTTCCATGTGCTCACCATCACATTCAGCAATATATTCAATTAATAATTTAAGACATCGTACTAGTTTATTAACCTACAGTATAAAAGTTTCTATCAAAGCCAATCCATTTAATTCCAGTCAACAATATAATGTATCACCTTCTCATCTCCCACAGCCTACACTACTATATTCATATATGATATACCTCAGTGTTATAAGCAGCTTGTATTTCAGGAGATTCTTGCTGGACTTCTCCAGGTTGATATTGTAATAATGCTTTAAAAATTAAATCCATTCTTTGCATACATACTGACATGAATTCTTGATGAATCTATTGCCATTATATGACATGATAATAATATGCTCTTATATTGTACCTGTTCCTGAGGTAACTTTGTGCTTAAGTTAGTAAAGATATCTTTCATTAGTTCAATTGGTTTGTGTACAATACTTTCGGGAGTTTGGAGTATACAATCCCATAAATAATCCAGTCCTGGAGAACAACCACAATATAATTAGTACCTTGTAATTAGAGGGTATTATTACCAATTAATTCGATGCTCTCTGTAATAAAACTTGTTCTATTCCATTTTGACAGTCGATGATGATTTAAGTTAACCATTCTAAAGAAACGATCAAAGCATCTAAACCCATTGTCTGTTAAAGCTGAGGGAGTTAGTCCTAAGATATTCTCTGTAAACAGACGTCGAGCTGTTTCTGGTTCAATATCAGGTTCATCCCACATAGCCAGCTAAAGAATGATAATATTCAATGAAATATAGAAATATGAATAAATAAAATTAAGTTATTAATAATGAATTATGAGCAATGAATGCCGTTATACCTTAGCAAACCATTTGAAGCAGGCATCTCTGTCAGAAGAGAAAGCAGATTTTATTGCTAAACTCTCCCATATCTATACATATAATGAACACAGTTAGCAAATAAAGAACGTATTTACCAGTAATGCTTGGTTATGTCCTAACCAAAGTTGTCCATCTTTAAGTGCAAATCTATCAGATATATCAAACATATTAATGCAAAGATTAGTGCTTAGTCTCACCTGAGAAAATCAAGTCTTATTTGACATTGTTGAGAATGGTTAAATCGTCCATCAATACAAAGTGCCTCAGGATCCAAATCAGGATTTACTGCACACCAAGATATCATTGTAAATATCATACAATAGTACATGTACAATGGAAACACACATATACGTATGTATATGTGTATGTATGTATATGTACATGCATGAATAGGGGATAGTACCTTCTTTTTGTTTTCGAACAGCTTGCATATAGTTATATAAGTTAGTACATATGTGAGACAAGAGGTGATAGTTATGATCTAAATGACTAATGATCTCATTACGATAATAGAAGCGTGTAGTTGGATGATGTACAGCGGTATAATTCACTGGTGACTAAAGAGATATGAATTACTATCAAATGTATTGTCATGTCTTACTTCAATATAAAGTAAACAGATCTCTCTCATTTGTTTAAGAGCAGGAATGACCCATTTTCCTTCATTGACTTCATCTACACATTTCTGAAGCCAAAGTAACTTTTGAGATTCACGATCCTATACAAATAAAGGACAGTATGATAATCTAGTTACATGATAGATATAATGTTAACAAAATTATTGTAATAGATAGTACAGTGAGAGTGCAGAACCTGTGAACATGAGTAGTCCAATATTTTGATATGTGCGTTCAAAGCATGTTCCATTGTATCTAGTGGACAGTCGTCTCGATGAGCTAAGTTCCATAAAAGTTCTAAAACCTTCCCAGCCATAATGCCTTCTTTATCATCCTCGGCAAGATGGCGAATAAATTCCAATAATTCATCTCGCTGCTTTTTACTAGATCCAACCCAGCTCCTTTGAAAGCAACCAAACAAGTGGTCTAACTGGTCTGGTGAAAAATCCCAAGCAAGTTTGACAAGTAAGTCATGAATATTCTTCACAATAGCTTCATGTTTCCCATCCTGAATACATAAAGAATATCAAATACACATACTAGTATTGAATTTCAATGTCATAGCAACAAGATTTAACAACAAGAGCTCTATTGCTCATCAAACCACAGTAATCTCATGACAAACTCTTTTTTCCAATAATCATTATACTTAACATTATACTTAAGTAATCTAGGTACATTAGCTTACCTGACATCCCCAGATTCTGTCCAAATCTTCAAGAGTCAATACCTTCTCTTTGATACAGAACCTCACCAGTCGATCTAGCTTCTCAACATACTACATGATAGTACCAACAGTTAATACAAGATACAACTTTATAGTAGTGTCTAGTATACAAGTGAGTAATTGTGATGACATGAACACAATTTTTTAATGTACATAAACATACTGTTACTTGTTACCTGTGGTTGATGAAGATTGTCTCTGAAGACAATAGCAAGGACATTGTTCTCTTTAATCCATTCCTGTAGATGTTAGAATTCAGTCATTGAAATATCATTATATTGTGTATTAATTCTTACAGCAATTCTGTCAGCTGCTAGTTGTTCCTCATCAGCAGCAGTGCGGAAATGAGGATGATATGTAATTGTAGGAACAATCTTGTTAATCTAAAGAAACACGTCATATAATAGATAGCATTACACTTCATGATTGAATTTATTGTATATTCCATTATATGTATTTATATTGACATTAGCAAAAAAAGGAAAATTTATTTTGGATGATCTGCAATGTTTATCTCCCACACACATAACTAATACATTACTTTCTTTAAAAGAATTTCAATTAACTCATCAATCATTGTTTTAGAAGCAATTTGCTGACATTTCTTTTTACCATTAATTCCAGCTGGTACATTACCTCATTGAGAGCATTCATTTTTCCATTGAAACTAGAAATTTGGAGTAGCCTTAGAATCATTTTAAGTCTGAAAGTCTCAATATCTTCACGTCCAGGTATCCTTCGACACAAGTGACGAAGACTCTACACAGCAAACGATAATATCTGTAATTCTTCTTGGTTCTTTACCTTCATTATAGAAGAGAATGTTTCACTTCTAGAGTCAGTAGCAGCATCTCTTTTTAATAAATCATCATTTAGACCATTAAGAAAAGCTATTGACTTGTCCTATACAGATATACAACATTACCATGAAAATATACAAAGGACAGAACATATGATAACTTACCACAACTGGAACAATGCATTCCTCATAGACACGATCCGTGAGGAAATTACAACAGTAGCCAAATGGTCTAAGGAACAGTGTTCACTAAAATTGTGAGCTGGGAGGTTTAACAAACTAACTTTAATATATAAGATAAGACTGGTACAGACAAGTCTCCCTTTTCACAAACACGTCTATAAAGACGATCAAAACCACCTAGTTCGCCAAACAGGTTTATCAAGTCAACTAATCGACCCTGAAGAGATACAACAATAATTATAATAATATAACTAACAAAGTAGACCTTGATATTATGTTTCATAACAGTCTCAATAGGTCTTGCATATAATGTATTGATATCTATACCCTATACAAGAGAGATAAATAAAAGTATCTAGAACATCTCTTTACCTGTACACATGTAACAGATACTTCTGGTCCATTATAGACATTCCATCTGTACAAGGAGAGAGACTATTAGTAGACTACTGTACATCAATGATATCATAGTTACATCACACATAGACTTTAATTATTGAAGAGTATGGCTTAATCTAATAATTCATTTGGTCTTCAAATTAGTTAATTTATACTTCAATAATTAGGGAAAATATTTCCCAACACAATAATAACATTGAAACTTAATTGTGAATGAAGATCAGTACATTTAAATGTCACAACAGTATTTTAAACTCACTTGCAAGAGGGGTTAAAAAGAATAGATAAGAGGTCTAGAAGAACAAAACAGTCGTCCTCCATTTTAAGGACACATAACTCAACAAGAAGACGAGAATTATTATAAATATCAAGCTACAAAAATTAATTGACATCATCATTATCATCGTTATGACATCTAGTCAAACCTGAATATCTGGTTTCCAAGTATTAACGGCATCATCAGTTAGAATACGAGTAAAAGATGTTGTTAAACCTTCTTTATAAAACCTCTGACAGGGCTCACATTCATGATCTCGGCCTAACAAGAAATAACAGATACATCCGCAATCTAAAATCAATATTCAATCCTATCACAATGGTACATTTCAGTTTGAGTATTATACAAACTGTCAATACCTCCTAAGTCCATGTAGTATAAAATGACAACTCTTGGTAGGACATTAGTATCATATAATACTTTAATAAAGTCCTTGTCATAAAAAATCTTAGCTAGTGTTTTAAAGTTAGAACTTTCTTTAATTTCAATACATACATATATGTAATATATGTAAAGACTTTATTGTACTGTGATTATGAGATGTTACCTTCATTAGATAGTCTGATAGCAGCTCTGATTAACATTTCTAATTCATCCTTTGGACGAACAGGAACCACCCATTTTGGACGACCTAATTGTTCATCAAGACGAGCTAACAGAGTTAATGGAAAATCTTCATCTGGTGGTTGTTTATCTGCTGGTTTCTGGACAGTATCTTTCTCACCTAATATACAATAAAGTCAGTAAGTAATCAAAATATCCTATATTAAATGGTATGTGTATATACATATATATATATATATATATATTGGAATATATAAATTCATTCTGTGACATCAAACAATACCATAAAGTACTTGATATCAACAATAAACTACATCACCTACTTAGAAGGGATTCATCTAGAAAGTCATTCAGGAGGAGGTAAATTATTGGAGTAAAGCTGAATAAGGGGGCAATGGGTTTTAGATTCTAATTTATTTCCAAGGAGGCAAATGCCCTCTCCTGCGCCCCCTAAGTGAAATTCTGCCTAGAGTCTATGCAATAACAAATTACTAAATGGCTAGATGTCTCTTGTAAGATCATTTCCTCTTTGGGTACCCTTTAGGTACCATTAATCTCCTATTGTGGGTGTGGCCTAAAATTCATCAATAAAGGGACTGTAATCTATTTTGACGTTAACAGTTTTCTTTGTTTTCTAGTAATATAAATTATGTGAAAAGGTTGGCATAATAGTATCTGAGATATTTACCTTTTGTTTCATGTTCTCCTTTCTCCATTTCATCACTAACTACAGACTCTACATCTAGAATTAATGGAGGAGGACCATCGTCTTGAGTGTTGTCAAGAAGAGCCCGATTATCAGACTCCTCTGAATTTTGTTGATTTTGTGTTTCAACAGACATAACAATAAATTAAAACTACTTGAGGAGTAAAACGGCCACTTGCATACAAGACAATCTTGTGTCCAGTGGGACTGACACACCTGCGTGTGTGTAAGTGCAAAAGGAATTTAATGTGTACTGAAAAAGGAGACAATTATTTTAGTAATAAAATTGAACTCTTTAGACTTAAGATTATACTATGTTTATACATCCACAAAACATTTTATTTATCACAGATTTAACCATATGCTCTAATAATTCCATGCCCTGGTCCACCCCTCTAACAAATATCGATATTTTTCTCCGTCGTATTTGGTTGTATTTACTTTTCACACAAATTATTAAGATACTTAGACGTTCAATATTCTGCTGTATCCTTTATCTTACCTTCTCGTGGCTAGGAGGAACAGTAGTTTTGAGTTTATTCAAACATCAGTTCCGCCATATTGAAATGTGGTACTCGGGCTCGATTGCACTACGTCATCTAGCGCTAACTCCGGATATGTACGTATACTTTATATATATTTTATAGTAGATAATTATAATTATTATACAATTACTAATTTGCTGAACAGAGTCATGGTGTAATAACTACCGTCTCAACCATTAAACTAATTTTGTTGGACAATCTTTATACAAGCAAAACAAAATTTTCATTTCCTCAATCAATATTGCTGATTGAGTCTAGCCACGCCCCAAACTAATTAAGCTTTTCTTTAAGAGTGAGATGGATAGTGGTGTTTATGGTTGGATTCGGAATCGTCAAACTGAACCAGACAAATCTACCAATATTGTGACCACATTCAAAGGTAATACTAATAATTGATGATCATAATAACTATAAACTCAACAAGTCACAACATATTCTAATAAATTGTTATTTTCTATCTGTGGCTATAACTACAATGTAGTAATCTAAAATTTGTTTACTTCTATACTTTTAGAAATATAGTGTGGTAATATTCATTATTATAGCATGTTTAAAGCACCTTTATTATTACATTAGGGGTGGAGTTTCATTATAATATGTGTTTATATAACTACTCATATTATGATAGTGTTGTATTTAGGTTCTCATTATTTGACACAAAGACTTGCCAACTCGGCAATATTGACTGGCCATAATGGATGTGTAAGTGATAACTATTATATCTCGTAGTCTTGTCTTTAGTGATAATATCACATGTACTTGTAATTTGAAAATAATTATTTCAATCAAATAATGTATATTATCAGGTCAATACTGTGTCATGGAGCAGAGATGGAACTTACCTTCTCTCTGGTTCTGATGATTGCCATTTGAATGTTTACAATTCAGTGAAAAGACAGGTTTGTTGTTGTTAATAACTAGTTTCTAACATCAACTTATCAACATATCTTGTTCTCTTTTGTAGTTGTTGTTTTCTAAACATTCTTCTCATCGTTCTAATATATTTAGTGCAAAATTTTTACCTTTTACTTGTGATTTCAAAGTAAGATATGTAATGACATAATGTAATATATAGTATTATTGACTATTATTTTATACTGCCACGTACTGGACTAGACTAATACTGTATAATAGTATAGTTGTTTACATAAGCCCTATTGTTGATAATAGTAATCTACTCTTATAATATCTAAGTCACAAGAGTCAGATCTCTGGTTACCAATTTAATAAGTTCAGTTTTACCTAAGTAATGGGACTGCTCCTCACTATTGTATGAAAAATAATGTATTTCTGTTTTGTTTCAGTGTGTGTCTTGTGCAGGTTTAGGATCTGTTGAATTTTCAGAATTTACTACATCAGGTGATTATCTTCCACACATATTTAACTGTCAGACATCTATAACATATCAGGTTAGTTGGTATAACTAAATATTTGATGACATTTATATATATCACTGTAGGTAGCAACCACTCCTTTTGATCCTAATGAGTTCTTTACTTGTGAAGAGAGAGGATTAGTCAGGTTGTATGACTTACGAGCTAAATCATCATGTTCTTGTGAAGGGTGTCAGAAGGTAAGAGTAATGATATGTGTAGTGAGTTTACTGCTAATAGCATGAATACATCAATAATGCCATCACATAATGAGTAAATACTATATTTAGATCAAGTATTTATAATGCTAAAATTGAGGTTGTGGGTAAGACTCATACATGAACGTCATTCAAACGTTGCTTCAACTTCATATTTAAAACAGCTGTTCTGTCTTAAGATAGTGTTTGTTGTGCTCTCATTGCCTTTAAGAGGAACTTAGCCTACAAGAGGAACTTAGCCTATAAGAGGAACTTAGCCTACAAGAGGAACTTAGCCTACAAGAGGAACTTAGCCTATAAGAGGAACTTAGCCTACAAGAGGAACTTAGCCTGTAAGAGGAACTATTTGTAACTTTACATCACCAATGTACTGGTAAGTCATGTGCCTATTTTATTTCAGTCTATTCTAAATATAGTAACATAACTCCTGAAAGCTCAGTTTAATCAATTGTGTGAGAGTTTCACACTCGTTTCTATCTTTCTCATTATCTGCTCCTGACTATAGTCTGTTTGTTTTCATCTTCTTCCATTTTCTGTGTTAGAAAGCTATAGTTATTTCTACCAGCAAATTGAGTATAACTATTGCCTTGTTCGGTGTTCTTGAGATTCTGACATTGTAACAGACACTCTAAAATAAATGAATTTCTAATATTTCTAATTTATTCTAAATTATTTGTATCCATTTCCTAACAGGATGTGCTCTACAGTTTCCCATGTGGAGTAACCAGTTTATCGGTACATCCCCTTTATCCAAACTATGTTGCTCTCGCATTAGGAGATGGTACCACTTGTCTCATGGACAGAAGAGTAACAGGTCCTAGTCCAACAGTTGGTACTTTAACTCCAACACAACTTGCCTCTAGAGCTTGTTATGTACGATACAAACCAGACAACATGAAAGTAAAACCATTTAAAATTACTTGTGTCCAGTTCAATGAGACAGGCTCTGAATTGTTGGTCAGTTACAGTGAAGACTACTTGTATTTGTTCAACAGTGTATTATTGGGATGTAGTGCATCACAAGGACAAGTACAAACTAGAACATCTCTAGCAACGGGTATGACATACAAAGAAAGGAGTAAGGCACGCAGAAAAAATATTGAGCAGAAACACAAAACTGGTGAACAAGGAGGAGATAACAGTAATAAATTTACACCTCCTATGAAGAGATTACGTTTGAGAGGTGACTGGTCAGACACTGGTCCTGAAGCTCGTCCCGAAGGTGATCGTGAAATGAATAATAGTACTTTTATGAATAGAATGTCTCATTTCTTTTCTCGATTGATTAATGAGCCATCTACATCACCTGAAGAAGAGAATGAATCTGAAGATAGCCCTTCACCAACAAATTCATTTCAGCTTTTCTCTGACTCTGAAGAAGATTCTAATCCTAGAACTCCAACATCTTCATTGACATCTGCAATGGCCTTATGTTCAACACAGTCACTATCTAACGTAAATGAACAACAAGATAATGAACAGAATTTAGAAGATAGTGAGACTATAGGTAATAGTCAACCAGTGCCAGTCTTTTCTGAACACAATACTGATCATCAAATACAACAGAGAAATGACTTACTACTATTTTGTGAAGATTCACAATCCACTACAGTTAATGAAGTACCACCAACAGATGGACTTGAGACTCAAAACAGTAACAACAGTACAGTACTTTTTAAAGTTACTTCATATTCTTCAAGTACTGACAGTCATCATGTTGAACAAAATACAAAGTTAACTGATCACCAGACATTATCAGATGATGTTCCAACAATGGCAACTGTAGACACTGATATGGCAACAGGGTCTTCTTCGTACATTAATGACACACAGGCAATACCAATAGGACTGGCTGACCACATAGTACCAGTAATACAGATAGTAGAAGGAGAGAGTGACAGTGATGATATTGAATCAATAGGAGGTGATGAGTTTGAAGATGAAACTGCTGAACAACTTCAAACTCAGTATAATGATATGTTCATTTCAAATCCTGTTATGATATATCAAGGCCATCGTAATGCTCGAACTATGGTGAGTATTGGTTTATATTATTGTTACCCAAATGTGGTCATGTATCTGCATGGACTTAAAATGTGTCTTTCTTTGTTTTTTAGATCAAACAAGCCAATTTTTGGGGCAATAATTTTATTCTTTGTGGCAGTGATTGTGGGCGTGTCTTTATTTGGGATAAGTGGACAGGAGAAGTGGTGAATGTACTCGTTGGTGACTCACATGTTGTGAACTGTGTTCAACCACACCCCTACGCCTGTGGTAAATTATTGAATCACACTGTTTCACTAATAATGACTTTATTATCATAGTTCTAGCAACAAGTGGTATTGACTATGATATCAAACTATGGGAACCTATTGCTAAAGAGGCCTGCAATCTTCATGATCTCAAAAACATAATGGAACGTAATGATCTCATGTTACAAGAGAGTAGGAACACAATTACAGTCCCTTCATCATTTATATTACATGTGCTGTCATATCTCAATAGAAGAAGAAGAAGTGAGTATATTAAAGATATCATAATAATAATCATCATTGCCACAATAGGTTGCATGCTATAGTGTGCCTTGTTTAAATGCAATATTACTATGCATTAAGTAATAAGTTAACATAATTGTTGTCAGTAATGGCCATTTCTTGTTTTCCAGTGCAAAGTGAGGAAGGTGCTGATGAGAGTCCTCCAGTTGATGAAGACTCGCCATAATATCATATTATTATAATAATATCTGTATTCATTGCAAATTTATAATTTAATTTATGGTTATGATGAAATATGATCCAACTCTGCATGGGTGGTCTTGGTTGCTAGGACAACACTCTAAAATCAATAAAAAATGGGTACTGGAGCCTCCAAGCAGCCACCAGAAGTGCATGTTGTTGTCGTGCAGTCGAAAGAGGACGGCAGGATTGATGCAAAAGTTGTCAGGCGATCTGAACAACACCAAGGTAAGTAATTTAGTATAGTCAGATATAGCAAAGTATTTGCACCCTATATGTTGTATAGTATATGTAAGAGGATGTATTAATGATAGGTGCACATATAAGTCCATCGAATGTGATATTTGTTGGAAAAAGAGTTCTATTTTTCACAATAGAATTAGACACTAGCAGTTCTCCTGAAGATCCTCAATATCAGTGCTCCAGACAACCAAAGCCAAGAAAACAAAGTCATAACATACAAATAAACTCTAATTGTCAATATGGAGAACATCACAAGACGAACTTTAAACATAAATCATCAGATCCTCTATCAGAACAATCTAGAGCAGATATTAGCTCTACTCCAGAGTTTAAGATATTTCGTACACATAACAATGAAGAGTATACTGTATATGTTACAGAAGATGGTAAAATGTTTTATGTTGATTGGGAAGATCAGGTATACCAAGTCTTATAAAATAAACTCTCCTCACATTTTATGATATAGAAATGGCGTGTCTTCCCTAGTGAGTGGTGTAGGCATGGCTCATTTGAAAATGAGGGCTCACAAGTAAGAAAAAATGTTACTAATCATTTCATAATATGATATATATATATATATATATATATATGAAATACTTAGCACAAAACAGAAAGAGAAGGAGAATTAATTCATCCCTTTAGAGGCAAACTAACTACTTTACTTCGACAGGTACATGTACAACATAATTATTATACATAATTGTATGTGTATAGCTGTTTGAAGTTGAGATACCATTATATTCTTTAGGAATCATTGAATATTTTATACTTTTTTGATGATAAGCATAAAGGATGGCTGCCAATGCCATTGACCTGGGAGAGACAAACTCCTTTTGTTTCGAAACTAGTGGCTGAAATTAAAGTAAGATTAATATAACAGTTAATATTGTACATTAGATTTTTATCGATCAGACCACCTGTCCTGACTGGACTGATGATAAGTCAATTGTTGCTACTCTTAGACAATGTAACTACAGTGCTGATGATGCAATGAGCTTCTACTTGGCAATAAATGATGAAGGTTGAATAGTCACTCTTTAGCCATATTAGATAGTTTTATTTGTATAGGTGTATTTGATAAAGTCGGGGATACCTCTTCAGGTCATGCAGTTCTTATTGAAAAACTTCAGCAACAGATCAAGGATTTAGTGAGATTGATCAAATATAAATGCTTTAGTTGGTTAATTGTCAATAGGAGAAACAACTGAGTAATTCCAAAGATGAAAAGAGAGAATTGGAAAGTAAACTTGAAAGTATTACTGATGAGGTATTCTGAATTTATCTCATGTCAATGTACTTCATCGTTTATTTCCTCAAAGCTAAAAGATTTCAAAACAGAGAACACTAGACTAAATCAAGAAATTGAAAAAATGAAAGCTGAACAACATCAACAAGTTATTAATAACTTTCATATCATCACCAATATCATATATTACATTTAGTCCATCAGTCTTCGTCAATCATTTGGTCACGGCTCTATTCGACTCCCTCCAATTACTCTTAAATTAAACATAATGAGACCACTGACTCAGGCTGCTGGGCGAGAGGCAAAAGGTTTGAAGTCCAAAATTCAATCTACAAGATATCTCCTAGCGAAAAGTATTAAAATACATAATGATCAAATGAGTAAAGTAAGTCTGTATATGAATTTAATAATTGTGTCTTTGAAATAAATATTTAGCTGACAAAAGCAATTCAATTATTACTTCATCAATATCGTTCACAAGCTAATGAATTGGATGAAGTCAGAGCACTTTATAGGAAGGAGGCTTTGAGAAGAAAACTATTGTTCAATGAGGTATTGAGTAATCAATTATAAAAAAAATGACACATTGGTAATTAGATTCAAGAGTTACGTGGAAATATCAGAGTATTTTGTCGATGTCGAAATGATGACAGTGATACATGTGCTCTGACATTCACAGGAGATGATCAAATACAGTGTGTAAGCAGTCAAGGTAGAACTAAGAGTTTTGAGTTTGAGAAAGTTTACAATCCAGATGCTTCACAAGAGCAAGTAAGAGATAAAAGATGGACTATCATAGTAAATATTATATACTTTGTTGTAGGTGTTTGAAGATACATGTCCAATCATTACATCTTGTGCCGATGGATACAATATTTGTATTATTGCTTATGGTCAAACTGGTGCTGGTAAAACCTATACTATGATGGGACCCAAAAATAATCCAGGTGTCAATATACGTTCTATACAGGAACTCTTTACAATTATGAAAGAGAAACAACAGACTGATTTTTGGATGAAGGTAGACATCAGATCACTACATTATCAACATTATTGATACTTAACTATGTGTCCTGCATGGTTTTCTATAGGTTTCAATGGTTGAGGTCTATAATGAATCTGTATATGATCTACTAACATCTCCCAATGAAATTAGAGAGAAGTTACAAATACAAAAAAATGGAAAAGACATCATTGTACCTGTAAGCCATTATCTATAAGAGTTGTTAAATGTCCTTGTTAATGGTATTATATAAACTGCAATTTAATTGTAGCACTTTAGTATGTGGTTGTTGCAAGCCTAGAGGCAAATAAATCAATCAAGGACAAATCTACATGCCTAGGTTATTAAAATGTTAGACAGTATGTATAACCAAGGTATGACATGGAAAATACATTCGCCTCTGTTAATGTGAACAATTGTCAATATTTACACAACATATAAATACGCTAGCTGAATATTTGGGTAATGAGATTGTATCATTTATTTTTTATTATTCACCAAATATTTACAAGATGTTTCAACAGTGAATCAACCATCATTGTTGATGACAGATGGCTCACTGCTAAACCACCTGGTATTTTTAAAAATATTTGTTAAAATAATATTTTCAAGAAGACATGTACAGCAGATGCTCCAGTATAATAAGAATACATGATAATATGAACACAATAATAGAAAACAGTAGACCAAAGACTCAAACAACATTACCAGCTGTATTGTTACATGATGATATCAATATAGAAATATATTTACATGATACAATGAAGAGAGTGTCACTAAGTTCTATAGTGTTATTGCTATAGAATGTCCCTTTTGTCTTCCTATTGTGTATCATCCAAGTGAAGACAAGTGGTCATAATACATTAACATCTATATTAGTATTTGGCAATTGATATCAGATTGCTTAGTCATAATTACCATGACTTTCTATACCTCTGAGTTTAGCTGTCAATAGATAGTATAAGACTGAGTCCATTTGGTGATTGTGTTCATACATTATATAGGGTCTGACTGAGATTGAAGTACGGTCAATTGATGATGTCATTAAAATAATGACAGTAGGAGAAAAAAATAGAACTACTGCTTCAACTAAAATGAATACTAATAGGTAGGAAAGAATATTGTCAAATTTGTTGAATAACCTTACCTTCCACAGTTCACGATCTCATCTTTTACTTTTATTGTCTTTAAAATCTTATAATTTGGTGTCTGGAGTAACCACTCGTGGTCGTCTGACACTGGTAGACTTGGCTGGATCAGAGCGGATCTCAAGAAGTGAAGCTACTGGATTGAGGCTTGTAGAAGCTGCTGCTATTAACAAATCATTATCAGCATTGGGACAGGTAACCTAGTTAATACATAATATATCTTGTAATAATTAAAGATTTATTTAAATAAATGGCTCTAATATTACAGGTTTTTGCTTCTATCAGAGACAGTGCTCTTCATATTCCATTTCGTAATTCTAAATTAACACACTTACTTCAACCTTGTCTTGGCGGTGATGCCAAAGTGAGTATTCATGTCGTGTTACATTATAGCATTATATTGTATCATTTCTTTCAGGCATGTATGTTTGTTAATGTCAGTCCCTTGCAATCTAATATTCCTGAAACTCTCAGTTCATTAGAATTTGGAGTTAATGCTCGCCAAGTAGCACTTGGGAAAGCAACTTCTCATGTCACTAGATCATGATTTTCTTATATGTATAATAAATTATTTTTTGCTGTAGTATTTTATTTATTATTTATTTGTCTTATTGGTCACAAGATTCCAGTGCACAACTCCCTACTTTGTTATATGTGTACATAAGAAGTTATGTTACATGATAATAAGATATGTCAACTCTCATAAAAGAGCTAGTATTGTTGAAATTCATAGTTGTGACAGAATTGTCACTTTGTTCTGTTTCGGGCGTGGTTCTTGGGAATGTTGTTCAAGAAACTTCTTTATTTCATTGTTTTCTCTGTCATCTTTATTACAGTCACTGACTCTGGTACTTGTATTTTTTTAAATATTTTAAGATAATATGTACTTTTAATTGTTGTTGTAGCCTTGATTGATGAAATTGAGGCTCAAAATGAAAAGTTCATGAAAGCATTTGGTAATGGTGATGTGAGAGCTGTCAGTGAGTTATACACAGAAGACTGCAAATTGATGCCACCTGGAACAGATGTTCAAATAGGGAGGGCAGGTAAGCCTGAGAATATTTAAAAGCTTGTAGAGATCAATGATCAAAGAACAGCTAGCTATACCACACATTGTATCTATCTGGAACACCATTAATGATATTGCTCTCCTTCTTTAGCTGTAATGAGTGTATTCGGTAGTCTTAGGCAATCTGGGGCAAAGACTGTTCTCCTGGAGATAATTGAAGTAGGACCATTCACTAATACTTCCACAGAGTTTGTATATGAAAGAAGCAATTATACATTCAATGACGGTAGTGGTATGGTAATAGATCATGGAAAGTGAGCAAAGGTTATTACACCATGGAGTATATCATAACTTGTTTTTCAACAGATATGTGGTCATATGGAAACAAGTCCAAGGCACATATAATCTTTACATTGACATTTTCAACACTGACAAACCTTAAAGAAATAATATAAATATTTAATTGCTGCTGCAAATTTTTTTGTTAAAATTTTAACATGTACTTATGCTATAACTATTATCATTACAAATAAACTATTACATGGCTATGAAAGTAACAACAACCTGTAAATTTTAGTCAGTTATGTATTTAGAATATTTGACTTGTTGGTCGTATCATGATTTCATTGACCTTAACAAAACACAAACTAGCATGTCTCATATAAACTAATAACTTACTTCCATTCTTGGTGGAGCTGATAGAGCAAACACAATAGCACTAGCAATATCTTCTGATTCTAGTACCTCACCCTGTCTTGACAAATCAATGATCAATATATTATATTAATGTGTACTTACATTGTATACAAATTTGTCATAAATTTTCATAGCTTCTTCTACATCTTCAATTTTCATTAAACGCCCACGAAACTCAGTACGTACCAAACCAGGGGATATAGACTATAGTAACAATAATAATATAAAGTTAAGTAATCTATAAGTTATATAATAATTATATATAATGTTTATAATAAATTAGAGGGGCTTGACTTGATTCCTATAGTTTTGAAATGGAAATAGATTCTTATGAATATAAAATCTCTATTCTTTAATATATAGTAATATACAATCTATTATCATCATTTGTTAATAAACACTGCTCACTGTCACACGAATGTTTGATTTTCTTTCTCTTAGTTCTTGACGTATGCCTTCAGTCAGTGCTGTCACAGCAAACTTTGTAGCACAATAAAAATGTGTATTGGCAGACTGAACAACACGATGACCAGACATACTACCACAACTATACTAAATGACATTTAACAAAGAAATTTATAAACCTGTTTAATAAAAAAATATGTCCATCATCTACTCCTCTTCTAGTCAAATTGGTCATAAATTCACGAGTGATCATAGCTGGAGCAAGGACATTTGTCTAGTACAAAAATGGCATTAAATTATATGATCATACATAGCCTTACCTCTAACATATCTCTCCAATCTTCTGTTGCTCCACCAGATAACAAAGGAGCAGCATGGGCTAAACCAGCATTATTAATGCACACATCAATTCCACCATATTTTACTTTAACCATTTCAAACATTGTTTTGATCTGGTCTTCATTGCGAACATCACATTTGAGTGCTACCAATTTACCTGGAGATGCATTCAGCTCCTGTGACATGGCCTACAGTACACAAATATAAATTATACATACTTATTTAGCAAAATACCTCTATTTTTTCAATATTTCTAGCTGTTCCAATGACAGTCATACCATGCTGTACGAGTTGTTTTGCAATCTCCTTTCCAATACCAGCACTAGCTCCTGTCACTAAAGCAGTTCGACCTCTCCAACGATCCATCGTGGGCAGCTAATTTTAACCCTCACGCCCATTACCACTTTACCAGTAACCATCCACATGGATTATCGTCGTATTCGTCTTCATCTGGACTTTCCAAGTCTGGAGCTCAATCAGAAATGCTGGCTTCTCTTTGATATTACTCGTTGTAAATCAATATCTGACTTGAGCTATCTTATAAAAAAGAGATTTAATCTGTCAAAACCAATGACACTTAATCTAACACTAGATGATTTCCTTCTACCACCTCTTGAGAGTATCCATGTTGTCAGAGACAATGATGTTATTCATGTTACTTCTGCAGCGATGTCTTGTACTAATGATAGCATTTTACAAAATGGACATGCAAAGAGGACTAATTCTGTTTCTGATCATTCATTTTCTTTGTCTCCACCTCCAGCAAGAAAGAAGCAGACAAGTGGTAGTACTAAAGTAACCAATAAGAAGTCAACAAAAAGGAAACACAGTGATTCTAATAGTGATGTTATATCAAATATTCAGTCTACAGAGCCTACTTTGATGTGTAAAATTCCTCCTGAAGAACTTAAATCTCGTAAGTCAATAAAATCAAGCACCAAGGAAAAGAAAACAACAAATGTTAGTAATTCTGTTGTTACTTCTACTACTAAAAAAACAAAGACATTGCTAAAACCAGGAGGGGCAGCAGGAGAAATGACTGTTGTCCAACCAAACCAATCCTCACTTATGATGCAGTCCAATGTAAGAAGTAATCATATTTACTTCAATAATTCTTCTGATGAAAATGATGATCTTGATGAGCATATTGAGCAACAAGAAAACCAATGCACTTCCATATCACCTAATACAAGAAGTGATATTGTACCAGCTAGTAGTACTATTGAGAGTGAAACTACTAGAACTCAACAACTTGACCATATTTCAATGCCCTCTGAGACTCAAAGGGCAACAGATTACTCTTCTCTACCTACGTTAATAACTGTTCCCAATATTGGTGATCGAATAGCTTTTAAGACATTGGAATTGTCTTCAGATTATACACCAATATTATCACATTTTAAAGAAGGAACAATCATTTCATTCAATTTAGTACAGCAATCTTTTGTCATAGAACTTAGTGATCGGGCATTAAAGTTAGAGGAGATGAAACTTAAGGAACATTCCAGTGGAAAATTTGCACTTCCTGAACCTCTTCCTGAAGTACCAGAAAAAAACATAGAAATAGAATTCAAAGATCTCATTGAACCAAAGCTTTTAATTTAGCAATAGAATTAATTATAATTTTTGGCAATTTGGGTGTGGTATATGATGTTGTAATAAGTGAGTGATGATAATTATTACTTATTTATTCATACGTCCTCTTTGAGTTTGGAGGAGGAGACCACAAGGACAAAATGTCGCATCCACTCAGTGGCAAGACTGCCCCCGACTTTAGTGCACGTCTTCCTCCAGCTCAGCGTCCTTTGGTACCCAAAAAACACGCCATTACAACTGACTATACAATTCTGACCCGTTCTCTTGGTGTCGGAGTTAATGGAAAAGTGCTTGAGTGTATTCACAAAGAAACAGGAGAAAGGAGAGCCTTGAAGGTAATTACAGTCGATTTGTCATAAGAGTTGTATACATATGCTGAAGTCAGTCATTATTATTCATCTTTTAAAACTAAATACATCTAGCCATATTTTCCACTTGGTATCACATGATAGCTTTATGAAAGTGGAGCATGAGTGCTTTTATTGAAGGATGTAAAAGGCTAAATTTAAGTGGATTAATGCTGACTAATGCCATCTTTCTGGAGATGCTCCAATAATGCAATACCCATTTTGTTGACTGCTAAAATATAATCAATATGATTATAGTAACACGCCTTGTGTTGTAATATTACTGTTAATGATGGCATATTGTTACTACTGGGAACTCCCAGCTTAATATTATACATGTTCACACATTCCAATCAATAATAATAAAGGTTGTTCTTTGATAAACAGAATAATAGCCATGTTTTTAATGGTAATCATTTCAAATAGAGCATGCTTGTTATTGTTTGTATAGCAACTTAATAGCTGTTGCATTTTCTTAAACTATAATATTTGTTATTTGTGTTATATGAAGTAACTGCCCCTCCTCACTTATTTTGTGGATTATGTGAAGACTTTCAGATGTATACTGACTCTGACTTTTTTCCTTGTGTTGTCAGATATTAAGGGAAACGCCCAAATCTCGACGTGAGGTGGATTTACATTGGCGTTCTTGTTCTCACGAGAATATTGTTAATATTCGTGATGTGTATGAGAATGTGTTCATGGGACACAGAAGTTTACTAGTTGTAATGGAATGGTAAGTGTTGTCTCAGTAAGCAATATTCACTGTTAGTATTACTGACAACATGAACTAACTAGGTATTGTAGCTTTGTATTCCAAAGCCACCATTTTGTTTATTGTATGAGAATTTGCTCATAGTGAATTCGGCTATATTTGTTTATTTAGTATCAACATCTTTATACTAGTAATATAAACTGAATGATGGTAGATTTCCAATGTTTACTCATCATGTTGTGCACAAATATAAAATGCAACCAATGACATTGATCATATTCTGATAGTACCATCATAGCCAATGAATTTCATTATACTGATGTATTCATATACCAGCCATGCTGGTAGCCCATTATTACTATCAAACAATCTCAGGGTGACATTCTTTCTATTATAGTATGGAAGGAGGTGAACTATTTGATAGAATACAGAGCAAAGGCCACTTCACAGAGAGAGGTAGGTCTGGAATAATATTGTATATGTCTATTGGTATATTTTTTCTTATTACAGAGGCAGCAGAGATTATACGTTGTGTGTCATTAGCTGTAGCTCATCTTCATCATATGCAAATTGCTCATCGTGACTTAAAGGTAAGACTTACAATAATAGGGAGACATGTATAATGTATTTAATGATAGCCTGAAAATCTGCTTTACACGAATAAAACTGACTCTGCTATTCTGAAACTCACTGACTTTGGGTTTGCTAAAGAGATTCATGGAGGCAAGAGTCTTGTCACACCTTGTTACACTCCGTATTATGTGGGTAAGTGAGAACAGGATGGAATAGGTGTGGTTAGCAAACTGCATACATGATGCGTATTATTAATTTTTATTGTTTAGCTCCTGAAGTTCTAGGTCCTGAAATGTATGACTTGTCATGTGATATGTGGTCTATTGGTGTCATTACTTATATTCTGTGAGCCAAATCTTGTATGGTTTTGTGAGACTATTTTCACTTTATCTTTGTTATAGGCTCTGTGGGTATCCACCTTTCTATAGTTATGGTGGTGCTCCAATATCTCCAGGTATGAAGAAGAGAATTCGACAAGGACAATATGGATTTCCTGATCCAGAATGGACTAATGTATCCACTAAAGGTATAATTGCCTCTAAGAACCTATTTATTATCTTTCCATTAATAGCTAAGGATTTGATTAAGGGGCTACTGAAAACTAACCCATCTGAAAGATTCACTATTGATGATGTGTTACGTCATCCATGGATTGCTGTAAGTTATTTAACTCTCTGTACACCAAGTTCAAAATCTTTTTATTATATAGAGTTATCAATTGGTACCTCAGACACCTCTAGTCTCAGTTCAGGTATTACAAGATGACAAGGAACTTTGGCCTGACGTACAAGTAAGTCAATAGATGAACATCTGATAAAGCAAATAATAGCCATTATGGTGGGTGGGTGTGGCTCAGAGTTGAATTACTACAACCAAAAAATAAGCAAATTTGTTTTTTTTTGTGTTTTGTAGGAAGAGATGTCACATGCACTAGCTACTATGAGGGTAGCTGATGAGCCTGCTAAAATCAAAAAAGTGACAGATGCTAAGAATCCTTTGTTAGCTCGGAGAGCTAAGAAAAATGTACCCAAAGTATAGACTGTTTGAGTTTATTGTGGATTTTTTTTTCAAGCTGTTGTTGTGCAAATGTTTATTGTACTTAATTGATCAAGTTAGTGATATGTAGTAATTTTAATGAATACATGAGAATATAAATACAATAATTATTGAGTTATAATTTTAATTTTTTTGTCGTTTTAGTCCTGAAATTGCATGTATAATTCTTTTAACTTTGGGTCTGTGAATTTAAAACTAATTGTTATTTTAATAATTTCACTAAATCCTTCAGTTAACAATGGGTGGACAAACTTAGACTGGAAACTGGTAAATGCTGACAAAGGGACTTGCTTGTAATCGGGATCTTTTGTGACACGCTCACGAAACTTGTTATTGTGTTGTGCATGATCAATAGATGTTGTGAACCACATACAACGAACTGGGAGCTTATAAGAGTGTGCCACTTCAATGTATCTTGCTCTAGATTCAACATCAGGATTGGTATTGTCTACAACTACACTATAACCTTTTTCAAGAGCCATCTGACAATGATGAACACATTTCTGCCATGTTCCTAATTTATCACGATTAACATGATGATAGCGAGAATGGCTCATGAACTGGTTATAAAAAGTAGTTTTACCAGATGCTGGACAACCAACAAAAACAACCACCTCCTGATTTGAAGTTACAATTGTTGACGTCTCTGGTTCAAGAATTGGTTGTCCCTCTTTGTGACATGGTACAGTATGAGGATTAAAGCCTTCCCATGAGAAGTGAAGACAAGGAGGCTCTCCCAGAAAATACTCCTCGGGAGTATGAAATGAGAGTGATAGATTAGCTGCAAATTTTCTGTCAGTGCATGAGAAATCTTTCTTCATTCCTGTAAAATAATATATTGAATATTATCATATGTCATTCTTAAATGAACCTTTTTTCCACTCTGCAATTCGTCCTGCTGCATCTCCAATAAAGAAACTATCACTCATGTTGACCTCTCCTCTATTTTTCCTATGAACAAAATAGCTCCACATCTTTGGTCGAGGTTTCCTGTAATCATCATTATTAATAGAAGCTAATAAAAATATAGGGCAAGAACCAATGGCTTTCATCACAGCTTGCACTTTTGTCTGAAACTCAATTTGTACAGGATTTCCATAAGGTATGCCCCCTTGATTAGTGAAGATAACTATTCTGTAGCCCAACAACGAAAGTGTATGAATTTTTTTGGGTACACAAGGATCCCAGAACATCCAATCATCAGCTGTAGTCCGAAAAGGCAAGCGACCAGATTTGGTTTTAATTATAGTCCCATCAAAATCAAATGCAGCAATAAGAGATGATGGTTTTTGTGGTCCATACTCCATTACTAGAAGAGAGTCTGATGACTTCCAGGAACACTTATATTCACTATTATCATGAAATGATTCATTCGATGTAGTTTCATCTCCTTTATTGTTATTGACTGTTCTTTTTCCAAAAAATAGATGATAGATGTGGTTTTCTTCAGTCAACTCAAGCTTGGCTCCAGGCCCTAATGTAGCATATTCACCTTGAAGTAATATAATGTTACCAGCTTTACATGAATGATACAATTGTCTCACGTGCAGTTCTTTGCTACTAAAGTCTGCAGTCACCTCAACCTACATGGAGATAAAGGTGTCCCTGTAAAACATTGACATATCCTATAGAGACTAGTATAGGGACCTGTGCTTTCGAGCAATGTTCATCTGAAATAGCTGTTAATGGACCTCTACCAAGAACCACCGGCTTCTTATCTTCTAGTTCTACAGTAGAGTAACTGTTATCATTTGCTATCAGCTGACAAAAGTCCTCCGTCTCGACTACTTGGAGCGATGCCATGTCTTTGACTGCAGTCACTGCGCCATCCACGTCCGCTAATTAAGAGATTTTTATGGTTTGTACAAACAACAGGAAGGCGTTACGATTGCTCATTAGTTAAGTTTTTCGTTTACTATTCGTGTAAGCTGTTTATATCTTTCTAAATAGTGAAAGAAGTACAAAACTACGCATTTAAATGTCTTATTACTTTTATAAACAGGGACGAAAAGTATTTTATAAATAACAAATACCGTCCTCCATTTTGAATGGGAAAGGAGTGGTGACCTTAAATAGATGATGACACAATAAGATAAGGTCATAGCATATGTTGCTGTCAGTGATTTAGTAAGCACATGTCAAGATTGGGTAAGGTGCTTGCTACTCACCCTTTTCAAGTAACTCAGAGACCAAAACCAGAATCCAAGCAGTTTGTTTGATAAAAGACATCATTTGAGGGTTGAAGAGGAGGGGTAAGTACAGATGGTAAGAGAACAAGATGGCTGCCAATCTCTCTATTCAAACTCATTCAGTTATCATTCTGTTTGACATTTATGTGTTTAGAAAGCTAAAAAACATTATTATAAGATCTTGTGGATTTTCCTTTTTATAACTTGACAAATAATTGAGCATGTGTGTCATATGATTGCCACTGTACTGATATTATGTCATTATTATAGATGATGTCAGGGGCTAATCCTAACTCTCAAATATGGGACTATAATAGACATCTTATACCACAGAGTCCTCAAATGAGACCACCATTGTCTAAAAACAGTGAAGAAGGTGACCACAGTAGCGATGAAGATTTCAGTCCTGGTCAATTAGTCATTGATGCAGCTGGTTTTGACAGCCCTCTGGATAAAAGTTTTTCATGTATGTATCTGTGATAATTATATAATATTATAGTTATGTTATAATCTGTCTCTAGCAACTCCAACTACTCCTGGAAAAACCACACCTGACTTAAGGACAGTCAAAACTGAGCCACCTTATTTGGAGAATGATGTTGAGTTTAAAGGCCTCACTTTTGTAGGAAAAATGGATGTCCTTCAACCACCAAGTAAGTCACCACACAGAGACTAGTATTAACATCATATATACACAGATCCTCCTGATACAATTTGTCTTTATTCTTATCACTGGGGATCTACACATATTGATCTCATTACTCGTAACGTCGGACAGACTGTAGTCCCAATGAAGAATGTTTATGGGAGAATAGTACCTGGTCTAACACGTAATGCTGTGTCTAATAGAATACCAAAACTTGGTGCTAAGACTATTGCCTTACCTGAAGCTCATATTAATGTATTAAAGAAGTTACAACTACCGATTACTGCCCGTTCTCATTATTTGGCTGTGACAGATTTTATTCGAGTATGTGTGTATTATAAAAGGACTCCGCCTTCTAATTTGGCAGATTTTGCTAACATTACATCACATGCCAACCCAGCAGAAATTCTAAAAGTATTCAATTCTCAGAAACCAACTTTAGTAACACCAGTGTTTGCCCCGCCTCCTGTTTCTATGGAAGGAGAAAACAGGCAATTTCTTCTACCAATAACTGACCAATCAGAGTTCAGTTCACTGTCTCCTGAGCGCTTAAATGCAAGTCTAGCTAGCAGTATGGGGGAGCATTATCCTAGATTATCTCCTGATGATTGGACTCAAAGTCAATCTGAGAGTCAGGACAAAGTAACTCCATCAGGTATATTATTATTGTTTTAATTAATTTTATCTTATATAATATCTAGGCTCAAATTTATTACGGTTTATTAAATTTCGTGATGGACGCCGATTATCCATTGTAAATGAAGGGTCAACATCGTATCTCCTCAATACCGAACTACCTGATATCTTACCTCAGGCTAATCAGAATGTTATTGGACCTCTTCGTTCTCTCCTTAATATTCCACTAGAATATGCATCAAGGTACAGTGTTGTACTACTTACATATTGTGATAAGTCATTTTAGGGCAACTATGAATGCACTTAAAGCTGCTGGTATTATTGGAATTAAAGCATGTCGAGCTATTATATACAAAATCCCTGATGTTATAAGAATGCATTCACATTGGAATGTCCCTGTTCCACAGTACTTACATGACCTCAATGAAGGAAAGGTATTGAGTATATACTATTACATTATGCTGTTATATATCTCATTAGTTTCCTACTGATTTGGTGGATAAATCTATAGTTGCTGAGCCTGCACCTTCTTTACCGATTGAGTCATCTAGTGTTTCAATGGCTGTTCCCTCACATGTAGTTTCTTCTAGTAGTGTTAATTTAATGTCACCCACTGGAACTAAAGTAGATTTAGGTGTTGTAAAGAAAAAAGAGCGTAAAAACTCTCATACTGGCTTACCTCCTCTTAGTGATCAAGGTCAGGTGACTATCATGTGACCTATCTTAGCAATTTTTATTATAGATTTGGATTACAAATATTTACCCTGGGGTGAATCAAAATGTATCACATTACTGACTCCTCCCACTGGTGAACCTCATGTAGCCATTGCTGAACTTGTAGACAAAGTATGTCCCTATAATATAGACATCATAATTATAATTATTATTAATAGATATTCAATCAACGCAGTCAAGTTAGCTTACAAAGAAGAACACGTATGGGTATTCCTACAGTGCCAGCCACTTCATTACAGATACATGCTTTAAGGGCTAGAGGTTCTATTGATCCTTCATCTGGTAAGCTATTTAGATATGATCTTTGTCTCTCATGTACTTTTGCTAGGTTATTCTAAGCTGGTACCATTGAGTGGAGTTATCAGATTAGCTAAGGAAGCTGCCATCTATATACCACCTAATGTCTTAGAAGAATGTCAAAAATATGTTAGTTTGTACATATATATGTACTCTGTTTAAATTTCAAAATGAAATAACATGTTATTTGTTATTTGTTTGCTTACTACTTCAGCCACTTCTTTACATGCTTTGAATTTTAAAGCTGAAAGCTCACAATACAAATCAATGAACTTTAATATTGCATTTTTTATTTGTTCTGTTTTCATATATTAGGTTCCCATTGAGTCGTTGCTAATGGCTGTAGTATCACCAAGTAAAACCACCACGCACACAACTCCTAAGCCTTCTCCTGTCAAGACAGTAAAAAAAGAGGCTTGGTCACCACAACCACTGCCAGATCTAACCAAACCTCCTATGGAAATGAGACCAGATGTTGCTTCTCATCCTGATGTCGTTATACCTGGCAAAGCCTTTAAAACAGGTTAGCTGGTAACATACATTGTCATCCTGTCATCTCTCCTCATAGCTGAGGGCATTCTTTTCCAAGTGAATTGGGGCAAAATTAAGATTGCTATTTTTACAAGTGCTCGAGGGATAAGTTATGTTGGATTATATCAAATATATGATGCTTTGTTTAAGCATCTTGTGACACGAATGAACTTCAAGATGAGAATGAGAAAGCTTGGCATTAAAAGTATAAGAGCACCTTCCTTTATACGACAAAGTCTTATTAAGTTAGATGCTTTACCTAACTCATCTCCTGTGTGTGGTTTGTTGAGGATCTCTGAAATGGAAAGACTTGTTAAATCATATGATATTACACCGCCTCAAGTTTTTTACGATTTATTTTTAAGTAAAAACAAGTTACAAGAAATGACAGGTCCAGATGTTTTTAAAGACTTCACAACTTCTGAGGAGAAACTAGTTGTATCATATCCAAGGAGTGTAATCACTGTCACAGAGAACGCTACTTTTCCCATCATGACTCAGTCTAGACCTGTTTCAACATTTCCTTCAAAGACATCTGTTCTACAGAGCTTAGCTAAAAAGATTAGTCAAAAAAATCATCGTTTAGCAGCTGCATCATCATTTCCAGCTGCTATACCCAGTCGTAATTGTCAATCATGTGGACGTAGTTATCCATTAGCAAAGAAGAGATGTGAACATTGTGATGTGTTCTTAGTGGGTCATCCTTGTCATGTATGTAAAACATTAAACTATAGTCGATGTAATAATTGTGTTAAATGTGGTGCTGCATTGGACAATGCCAGATTCAAGGAATTGAGTGAGTCCCTTTTGTTTTAATATAATAACATAATAATATTTTTTTAACAGGTCCTATGCATTTAAAAACAGAATTAATGGAGGTTAGTAGATATTATTGTGCTGGTGTATATATATTCATTATATTGATACTCTTTATAGAACAGAACAGCAGATGAAAACTCATACTCTGATTTTCCTGGTCATCAGTGGACACACTCAGAAAGTTCTATTGATTCTCACAGTCCTATTTCATCATTATTTTCAGCTCCGCCTATTAGAAATGCCGTCCTAAAGAACATGTTCCCTAATCAGACTAAAACTAAAGATGATACAGGAGTTGTTACTAAAACAATATTCAGTGGGAATTTGACGTCATCTCGAACATGTCAAGAATGTGGAACAATAAACTCTAGAAAAGCCAAGAAATGTCAACAATGTCGGGCACCAATCCAGGTTCTATTTATTGCGATCTTGTTTCACTCACAATAACAATCTTCTTTTCAGGGTCGTCCTTGTCCACAATGTTCTAGACCAAATCATAGTCATAGTACAGAATGTTTTAAATGTGGTGCAGCTTTACCACCAACAGCTACTAAATGGATTTTAGGAGGAAGAAGTAAGTTATGTATTATGTATTGGTCTGTTATGAAATGAACATGTGATCAGTTTTCAGAACATCACAACAAGACAGTGCTGCTACTGCTTTAGGAATGACGAGTCAGCAACTTAAGAAAGCAGGTATGTCTATCAAATGTACTTTGATATACTTAATGGTTTAAAGAATTTACTTACATTCAAGATTTGCCATACTTTGGTTGTTACATCCTTGGTTTGCATGAAATGAACTTTATAGTAAATTTCCAGTAATTAGAAATTTTTTTATTCTATTGTATTATTTTAATGTAGAAGCTAATCGTGCTCCTATAAGTTGTATCAGATGTCATAATGCAAAAAAACATGGTCGCTTTAAGTGTGGTCGATGTGGGAACTTATACAGTGTCTCTCTTCTCTACAAAGCAACTGGAAAAGTAGCCTCAACATCAAAACAGACTCAGGGTGCAGTAGATAAGTCACATGATGGTCAGTGATGTCTGTCCTATTGAGAATGTGAAGTTAAATTTATTTTATAGATTTGCTTGAATTTGCTCAGAATTTAGTTTTAGTTGGTGTTGGTCAAGAACTGGTGCCCACAATTTTAGAGAAAGAAAAAGAGTTCTCTGAACAGCTCACTCCAGTAGAGGAAGAACTAAATGGTAAACAACATTATAAAATAAATGTCAATGTTTTATCAATTCTTTTTAGCTGCTGAGGAAAAGTATAATGAGATGTTAACTAAAAAAACAGAGAAAGAGATTGCATTAGTTGATCTTCAAACTGAACTTAATGCTCTGCTGGTTACTATAGAAAAACTCAATGAACAAGTCACATCTCTTGAAGAGAAAGAAGCTGATGCTACAAAAGTAATGGAAATATGTCCAGATCAAGTCAAAGAACTTGAAGAAAAAATGAGAGCATACTCTGAACTTTACGATAATTGACTATTCATTATTCCTACATTTGTCACTTGATCATCATCCTATAATGTATTTATTATAACCTCATTATTACTTCTCTGCTTTGTACTTATAAACCACAGCTATTTTACTTTCTTAATAGAAACAGTTGTTCAGTTACATTATAATAGAAATTGTATAAGAGTAAAGTTTCAAAGTGCTATGTAACACTACATTGATTGCTGTAATATGAAGGTCATTATATTAGGTAGCAATACACATTATACATGTTGACACTATGTTCTGTTGTTCACTATATACAAGACAAACAATGTGACAAGGAGGAAAAGAATGGCTACATAAGGAAAGAAACATAGTTTAAATTAATCGCGAATCACTTTTAGTCATTTTTCCTATTACATTGAAAATATGCAAAAGCCACTATTTTTTCTGAGTCTTGTTGTGCTACAACATATGGTTACTGGTGCTTTGTTCTCTGGTCTAAGTCCAAATGTTTGTGAAGCTGGAGGAATTTGTGAGGAAGGTGAATGTCAACTGGATAAATCAAGTAATGACTTGGATGAAGCGTTGGATATATTGAAGGTAAATATTGTATGATTGTATTAACACTAATAATATTGAGGTTATAGAACTCTACTGATCCAGCAGCATGTGGCAAAGTATTATGCAAATTACACAGTGCTGTTCATTCACTAGAAAGGATTATGGATATGTAAAAAAACTGCTAATAGACAGATATAACTAAAACATTTTCAACACACACACACACTACAAACATTAAAACAAAGCAATAAAAATGAAATATATAACAATATATTATATAAGGATATAGTCTTTAAAAGTTGTCCACTCTAGAATTGGACGACTCGATGACTAAGATTACAAGCTACATAAATAGATCCATCAGTGTCAATACATACACCCATTGGATAGTTTAATGGATCACTTGTCGAGACAACCTGTCCTTCTCTGTTAAATATCACTAACCGTCCTTCAAGGCTATACTCTGTTACATATCGATAGCCATATTTATCAATAGCAATTCCTCCTGGACCACAAATTAGTCCATTACCATACTCTCCAATTTTATGACCATCAATTGTGTAGATAAAAATTCGATCAACTTTTTCGTTCTTTTCACCACAAGCAATATGAATATTGTCATCACTGTCAAAAGCAAGGTCATAAGGTTCGTAATCTAGTGTAATGTTGTAATCTGGTTCCCAATCAATAGGAGAATATGATGGCTTAAATATCTCAATTCTCTTATTACCCTTGTTGGCAATGAACAATCTGCCTTGGTCATCCATTTCCATACCCAGTGGCCATTTTAATTCTCCCTTAGCTTCCCCTTCTCGACTATACCATACTGGTGATATCTTAGTATCATAGGACACCTTTGCAAATTGACTTCTTCCAGCATCAGTAACATAAAGACAATCTTTTCTTAGAACAATACCTCTCCCACGTTTGAAGTCACCACATAGAGTACGTAACATCTTGCCAGTTTCAAGGTCATATACATGCATATTGGGATTACATCGACAGGTAACAAACAATTCATTCCCACGTATAGAACAATACCGAGATCTTGGGTTGACAACATTACGTAATGGTTTGTATGGTCTGTCATAAGGTCGTACAGCTACACGTTTTACAATAGTACAATCATCAACAATGGTTTTCAAATTATAGCAACCTGAATTAGTCGGAGTAAATGTACATGTCCCATCAGACTGATAGGATAATTCAAATGCAGTAGTAAGCTCCCCTTCAAGATGAGTTTCAAATGTCCAGTTTGCGTGAGGTATATCTTTGGGTAGTGCAAGTTGTTTAGTAAAACCAGCTACACATGAAATAACCTTGTCATCCTGACTGGTATCAGACTGTTGTTCATTGTGTAGCTGTATTCTACAAAGTTGACGTTGAATACATGCTGTGATATCTTCGTTATCACAAGAGACACCTACATTAGTTGCCAAAAAATGTTTATTTAGACCCAAACAAGAAGCCTTAATGTCTTTTTCCATCCCTGCCAACTTATCTTCTAGTCTCTCTTCTAGATATATCGAACGTTTGAGTTTTAATTCTTTAAATTGTGACAACTGTTCGTCTAAACTTTTGCGTTTATTCTTGAAGATCTCGCGACCTTGCTTAATTAATTCTTCTTCTTGTTTTTTTAAAATTTTACTTATCTTTTCTCTTAATGTTTGTATGGTTGATTGAATCTGATCTTCAAGTTTTTGCTCATCATCATCAAGTGTTGTACATATATCTTGTAATTCTAATAGATGTTTCTCAATTAGGTCACTTGATGGATTTGACATGAGTGAACCTAAGATGGTAAACTTAAGAGGAGTGAAGTGAATAATTAGTGCTTTAACTAATTCCATAACAATTTTTATCTAGGGCTGCTAAAGTATAAGCCAAAATCATGGAAAGACTTCCATGGATTATTTAAGGACGAAAATAAGGCATTATACATTTATCGTTGATTAATAAGGTAGCTGCTATAAAGTGCATGCATATTATTACTCACTTCAAAGTTGCTAGATAAACAATTCAAGCTCTAAAAGGGTAAGGTCAATGTCATGTGATCAAGGTAGGCATCAATTAGAATATTATCACATGATTATAAAGACAAGTCTGCTAAAGATGGAGGAATGTCTAGTTCTTTTCATTAGCTTGTTTTTACTTTGTACTGGAGACCAATTAACTCCATTCATAGCTTGGTCTAATCGGTGAGCTTTATATCAGCAAACGATTAACACTCTTACTACCTTTACAGGGATGTACTAACTGATATACCAGCTGTTGATGATATAAATACTATTACAACTACATTGGCAACAAAAAAGAATGACATTGAAGTGGTCATAATCTTTGCATCAGATGAAGTAAGTCTGCATGCTGTCAGAGAATAGCTAGAGTAGATGACAAACAAAGAGTATGGATTCTCATGCAAATGATCTACATAGGACATGGGTCATGTTACTACTTTTAGACCAACTATTAGAGGAACTGACATGTGACTTAGCAGTTGCAAACTTAACAGCTAGAAATAACATAGTAGTGTTGCAATATTGTTATATGCAAGCGTCACCTATAACTGCAGTATTAATAATAATAAGTCAATACTCTGAATATATAACTGAACTCAACTGAGAGCTTTTAATCAATTTATGGGACGTTCACTCTCAGTTCCATCTCTTTCACTATGTCTTTGTAAGCGCTTTGTTTAGCATACTCGTTTTATATTGCCAACCTTCATGAGGAGTGAGTCTTCCTTCAAATGTTATGATAGAGCCTTGGATATCTTGAACACCTGCATTGTAGATCATATTAAAATAGGATTGGAAATGAGCTCTAGGTGTTGTTACATTTATGCATAAATTTATATGGTGGCTATGGATACATAAGGCTATATGTGTGACTTTATGAACTTTCTAGACTGGAGTCACTATTTCAATAGCTCATACCAACAATGTGTCTCCAATAATACTGATGTCACTGTTGCTTATTATTTGTGCATGTGTGTGTGTGTGCATGTGAATATGTCCATGTGTCTATATGTGGGTGTGTGCATGCAGGTATGTGCACGCGCATGTGTGTGCATTTATTCATTTTAATTTTATATATTTTTTTCATTTATTATAGCTGTCATTTGATGATCTTAGCAAATATGCTAGTGTGTATAACAGTGATGATGATGCACAGTTTCATCAATTAAAAACTACTATCAAAACTGCTGGCTCTTCTTACTGGACTGGACTCCAATCAACTTCCAATGAATGGGTTTCAGACTTGGCTATCAGAATGGGAATGAATCCGACTTATGCTCAAAGTAAGTGCACAGAACCATTCTATAGCTATTGTATTTGGCATAATTTATTTTACAGCCTATAAGGAAGCTAAAGGAAAGAAATTTATAGTGATCAATATGAAGCAATCAAATGGGTGGAGATTGCAAGGTAATGCTCTTCTGTGCTAACAAAAACATAGAGCCCATGTCTTGTGTTTGAGGGTTCACAAAATCTGATTTGTGATGCTATTAACTCACCTTTGTGTGGATAGTACTTAGTCTGTTTGTCTGTCTATCTGTTATGTTAGCAAACAGTCCAAGTACTATTAATGGTTACTATTTAAAAACTACATTCTACAGCAATGACATTGTATTCAGAGATAGCAAATTGTATGTTAATAGTTAATATATTACTACCTAAAGGCTTAGCATTGAAGGATGAGCATGACTAATATTACTACTACAGTTTTCTTTTTCTCTGCTTTATTGTCTTTGTTGTTGTCTGCTCTTGTTACCACTATCTTTACTTCTTTATTTTTATTTTCATGTCATAAAATATAATATATAGTAAGAGTATAGCAAAATCATGATATTAATCTCACTGACACTCACTAATTAATTTTCAACTTATTTCAATAAACACAATAGTGATAAGTCTATACTTTCAGTAAATCATGATAATTACTGATCTCGTGAACTCAGTTTTATTTTTGTTTCTTTTTCTGCTTGATCTGCTTTGCATTCAATCACATCATTGTAATTTGTAGTTTGTGATTTTCATTTACTTTCTATCAAGTATCAAATACTGAATTGTGTCACAATTAACATTTACAATTGAGAGTTCTGTGTGACTATAAATATATGAAACCAATAAGTGTATAACAGTTGCTTCAACTTTACAACAGTGACTGTTTAGTTTGATTTCTATGTTAGTTAGATATATGGACTATATCCTATATTAGTTCAAAGCAGGGATGTTGTCAATTGCTTTATCATGTCATAATAACAATTATCATTGCTTCATAATTATCCATTACCTCAACACTTGTAATTGACTATGTAATTAATTACATTTCAATTACCATTACAACATCCCTAGTGTCCTAGTACTAGTCTTAGGACAATTTTGTAGTAGTGTGGTCTTCCTTTAGTTATTGTTAGATTTGTTGATAGACATTCTTTTGTCTGTTTTGAGAAGACATTATGTCTGAACTCTATATATAGCCTCAGGTATCAAATCAGTAAAAGTGCTTTCTGTTCAAATTAATTTACTTATCTAATTGAATTATTATTACCATTACCCAGATGATATTATTGAAAAGACATTGAAAGAACTCAGTGAACTGTCATACCTAGCCATTTATACACAATTAGATTATGAGGAAGTAAGAATTCTTTTTATATTAACTTGTGTACTAGTTATAGCAGTATCAACGTGATCGTCGAGATGTACCAGATCTCTTTGTTCGAAGTGATTCTAAACCTAGTAATAATATGTGGGATGAGAATGATGACTGTCCAGTTGGTGGATTGTTCAATAACGCAACAAACAACAAAACAAACAGCAATACCTGCATAATCTTTTGTCTTAAGAATATTTCTACACTTATATACAATAATCATAGTGATGCATTTGGCTGTTGGCTATATTTTCCTTATAGCATTACTTATTGTTGTAGTGATGATAAGTAAGTTAAAAAATTCTCCATATTGAGCCAGTCTTCTCCCTTTATTAGTCATGAAAGCTGTAATGATAATGATGGAATCCCTTCAGTGACTTTGTATTATGCTGTGAATGCTTCAACTAACAAAACTAAAGAAACAGTTGGTAATAATTTTTGTGAGCAGGGATTATTTAATAAAAGTTACAATGGTATTGACATTGCTGTCAAGTGAGCTTAAACCAGTATGAATTGATGTACTTGATCTGTCTTTGTAGATTCATGTTTCCTTATGTCACTAATACGACTTGGACTGTTAACATTGACACAACGTTTACTAATATTGCTTGGTTTGGCCACGACACTTGTACATTTTCAAATATGGCAAGAGTCAATCCCAACCAAAATCTATACCAGCAGTTTGTTATTAATAGAGGTTTGAGCTATGCTTGTGCTGCCCATTCGTATAATGCATACAACTCATCCAACGACACTGTAGATTGCAGTTGTTGTGATTTCGATATAATAACAGTAAATGCAACAGTAGCTTTACAAGGACTCCAAGTAAGTTCTTAAAAACCTTCAAGGTTGATCATCTTCTGTTCTTTTTTCAGGTTCAAATTCAGCCATTTATAAATCCCTCACAAAATTATTTCTCTACTGCATATAACTGTGTGGGATATTTCACTGAGGTTACTTGGATGGGTATTGTATCAGTGGCTATCTTACTTCTCATATTGTATGTATCTATTCTTTGTGTGTTTTCTATGAAGAGCATCGATAAGTTTGAGGATCCTCGTGGACAAACAATTACTGTAGAGAAACTGCACTAGTTATAATTATTGTTATTAATGAACATAATTATCCTTTTTATGGTTTAGGCTGTTTTATTTCCTACATTGTTGTGTGACCTTATGTGTTATTCAATATGTTTACACACACAAATTTGAAAGGGATTGTCTCGAAGGTCATCTTGCGTAAAGGTGTACCGGAAATTAAATTGCGTAGTATTAAAACGCGACCTTGTATTGCGTTCTCAATCAATCGGAACATGGCATATCCTAAGTGTTCTCTTCATCAATCTTATCCTTTAGAATATTACTGCGAAGAATGTCTTGATCTTGTGTGTACATCTTGCGTGTTGTCACTACAACATCGAGCCCATTCTGCTAAGATTACTGATGTTACTGCAGTCTTACCAAGTCACATCGACAAACTCCAAGAGTTCATCAACCAAGCTAATGGACATTTACAAGGAGCTGAAAATATCATGGATAATTTGGCTCGTAACGTCCAGTCTCTCCTAGACAATCGTATGAGAGCTGAACAGAAAGTAAAGAAATACTTTTATCGTATGCGTAGCATTCTCAGTGACCGTGAACGTTATTTTATAACTCAGCTACATTTAAGTGTTGATGAGAAGAAGAAAAAAGTCACAGAGAAAAGAAAGTTGGTTAAAGAATCAATGGACTGTATTATATCTAGTTTGAAATCATTGTCATCCCTTTCTCAACGTCATAATGATGTCTTAATATTGCGAGAGGAGAAAGCAATTATAGAAAAGCTTATGGAAGATATCCAGTTGATGAACAATGTCCATAGTACATTGGGCATCCTTGAAATGGATACATCAGTTACAATGCCATGCTTTGAAGATCAAAATTTTGAAAAAATTTGTCGACAGGTAGGGAACCCTGGCTTCCGTACATGTGCACAAGGTTCAGCTTGTTCTCAAGAGTCTAGCCCTAAACTTCAACCAAGATCTTCTCATAATGAAAGTGATGACAATCCTCCTCCAGTTCCTCCACGCCCTTCATCTGTCAAATATCGAGAAAGCACAAGCAGTATTACTACAACTATTTCTGACTTCTCTGGTCCTCCACCCTCACCAACTGGCTCCAATGCTTCAACTGACTCAGTAATATCTGGCACTGATACTACTCGTAATGACAATTTTACTGCCAGTGGGGAACTAGGGTCTGAGATAGCAATTGGAAGTCCTCTTCTCAAATCACCTCCTCCTGTTCCACCTAAATCACCAAAGAAAGTTAGTAGTAACATGCAACAATGGCTAGAAGATTGCAAGAAACAGCAACTACAGAGTAGAAAAACACCTCCTCCCCCAACAGTCAATGGTACTAATAAAGAATATGGAATTGTTGTCAACAAAACTAGTCCAATACCAAAACCTCGAACTAAATTGAAGTTAATAAATAATACTTGTGATAAAAATGACGAAGCTAAGCCAAAAGTGATTACAGTTCAACCCCCTACACCAAACTCTCCAGATAAAATTATTCAACCTTTATCAGAAATATCATCTAGAACAATGCTGGGACCAGCAGAAGGAAGAGATGACATTATAAGACCTTGTGGTATCTGTGTAGGTTAGTTTCTATTTAGGTCGTGTTCATGATTTAATGTTACTACAGGATCTGATAATATACTAATTGTTACTGATTCAACTAATGGAAATGTTAGAATGTTAAAAGGAACTGGAAAATTTTTGGATTATGTGGGAAAGGATGTAAGTGGAATGAGCTGTATTGTTCGATTAATATTGTTTGAATGTATTGTATTAAGGAAAGAACTGTTTATTGTTTTACTCAAATCTTGTGTTGCAAAGAGTTTAGATCTGTAATAAATGAGAACTATAGGTGTAGCTGTTGTATTATGAGTGACTGTAGTAACTTGTGCCCTAGTACATTCTTAGAATTGGACATGACCACATAAAGATAACTACTCTCTAATGAATTAAATATTATAATCTTTTATGGGCTAACTATAGAATCATTTGATTAGTGTGTTTACATTTATATATATATGGAATATATATGAAGGTATTGCCTATATTTTGGTTATCGTTATCATGAAAAGAATACCATATGGATGATTATGTTGTTTATAGATGTCTATTTTCTACATTGCAGTGACATATTTCTTTCCATAGGATATCAGTGATGCTCGTGTTACAGAGCCGATTGCTGTTACTACTGACAGTTCTGGTAATATATATGTTGCTGACAAATCTCCACCAAGAGTATTAAAATTTTCTAATACAGGTTAGTTTCTTTGAGTTTAAAGTATTTTTAGATGATGTACTATTGTATACTGAGAAGTGTTCAAGTAGTAAAATTTTTGTGAATCACTTTGTATTTCTCAAATAATTTTTTGGGAATTAATATTTTGTGGTACGTCACCCCTGATTTAAATTGTTCAAGAATAACAATTTTTACAATTTATTCTAAATTGTGATATTCATGAGATTTCCCAGTATATGGTACCAGTGATGCAAGAAATTGTGTAGTAGTTTCTGGTAGACTGACCTGAGGCAAGGTAGCTTTGTAGCTTATTACATAAGTTGTTTGTACTAACAGTTGACGTTGTTGTCTTTCTATCTTGAAATGGCAATGCTTTATTAAATTCATAAATATACATCATTTTCATATTTTCCTGTATTTTTGCCTGGTATACTATTGTTAGGACCACATGTTATGTAAATAATTGCATGTGATTTTCAAGTACAATGAATTATATTAACAATAAAGTAACAGACAATGCACACAGCAACTATTGAATATAATCACTCTTAGCATGAGTGCTTCGTGTTTGTGAATGACTGATCCAATATAATGAAAATCTTGTCCCTTACAGAAGCATTAGTATTATCAAAATTACAATTCTGTTTAATTTGTAAATTTTGATAGGAGTTCAAACAAATGCACTTATTATTGTCTTGTCTATAGCACACTTTGTCCCATGGTTGTTTTACCTGTAGACCATATGTACTTGTTATTATAAACAGAAATGTGTACTGTTCCCTTGTTGGTTTACACTATATTCAGCAATTGTGCTTATTGTGGATACAATAGTACAGTGTAGTCTCTAGAGAAAAGACATTCTGTGTATAAAGGAAATCTTACACATTCAAGATATTTTTTTAACAAACTCACCCTATATGTGTGTCTGTGAATCTTAAGTAGGTCCAGTACATAGTAATGTTAAATTAAGGGTATATGCTATGATATTATATTGCAGTATGGAGTGAATTTTATGATAATAATAGAATGCTGGAAACAGTACACAATTAATAATTGTTGTGATACGTAGTTCCTATGTATTTGTAATATCACCTGTTATTTCTTCAATTTTACAGGGAAATTTTTAAAACAGATATCAAAAGGGTTACGTGGTTGTGAGCCACATGGTCTTGCTGTAACACATGATGGTAATATTTTAATCTCAGACTGGAACAAGGCATGTATTCATGTTTTTGATTCTTCTGGCAAAAATCTAAAACATTTTGGTCCTTCCAATCAGAGTTTTTTACAACCAACTGGTATAGTTATAGATAGTCGTGGACGAGTTATTGTAACTGACAGAGCCAGTCATCATGTGTGGATATTTACACCTGATGGAGAGATGTTAAACCATTTTGGATGGGAAGGCCATGATCCTGGGGATCTCTATTTACCATATGGTGTAACAGTCGATGTAAAAGATCGTATTATTGTCAGTGAGAGTGGCAACCATCGCCTTTCTATTTTCACAGATACTGGAGAATTTATTCAATGCATTGGTGAAAAAGGAACTTCTCTTGGTCAGTTTCAATGCCCTTTAAATATTTGTATTAACTCCAATGACAAAGTTGTTGTTGCTGATGAGGGCAATGGGCGTTTACAAATGTGTGAAATGTATTGATACATTTTTGTTATTTGTCACTTATTATAATTAAAATGTGATTTATTATTGTAATTAAACATTGATCATCTAAAATAACAATGACAAGCAATGGTCTTGAAACAGCAAAAAAAATAATTTTGTCGTTATTATCAATTATATAAATTTATGTTTGAACGATGCATATAACAGTCAACAGTAATGTTGTCATCAAATTTAATGTAGATAAGAAACTTAATCATGGAAACGCAGGAAAAACAGGATTACATGCACAAATACAGTCCTTCAGAATTGGTGCATGAACCTAGAGATATATAAGAAAATAGAAAAATGAAATGACCTTCTTGATATTACCTTTCTCCAACCACAAGCCCAGTTATAATGCTGTTGACTGCCTGGAAGAGCCACAAAGCAACAATCCCAATGAAGTAGTGTCACATAATCAAGGTTCCTGTGACAATGTTAGTTACATAAACACACACACATACATATAATATATGTATCACAAATACCTGAGATCAGGGTGACATTTCTGACAGTCAGAACAAGTGGGTATAGAGCATTGACCTGAATCTGGGTCAGTACAATACTTGCCCAGGATCCAACGTGGAAAAAAAAGATGGCCCAGGTCAGTCCAGTTAGATCCCTATGAAGAAACAAAATAACCACAAACTAACCTCAATGGCATTCAAAGTCTTACTCTTAAACAAAACAAATTATTTTGTGCCCATGTCCTGACTGTGTTTGCAATAGACGAATTAACACCTTCAGAAAACAGACTATTAGGTACTTGCACTCTAGCTACTTGGTCTGGTGCTATATAACAAGAAACATGGAGTAATGATACAAATCTTAAATCCAATATTAATAACCTGGAACTGGGTCTGTTGGCGTCCTAATACTTGTTTTTTGAGGATCATAGTCATCTCCTAGGTGACGTCCAAGTGCACTATAATCAAGGTATCTCAGCAGATGAAATGGAAAGTAATAACTATAGTTTAAATGTAATATTAAGAATAAGAATAATTTACTTACCTGTTGCCATAAGGACCTGGTGCTGGCTTCCAGACTTCTCCTGGTCGACCAGGCTGAATAGCTAGGAATTGAGGATCGTCCGGAATAAGAACATAATTAGAAGTAATCTTCACACATTGTACAATCGAGTTTATGTCGAAATTGTAGAAATAACTATACCCTTGACACATGGAAACAAAAGCAGCAACACAGAGCAGTATAGCTCTACCGAACATCATGGCTCTAACAGCAGAACTGCCGCCCCTCTAGGTAAGCGGCATCAAAGTTATTGTTGTGGACTTATTCATTTGTGAGGCTCTGACAGTCCGGCCATGTCGCGCCGCCACTACAAAGAGAAAATATATAAGACATAAATTAAAATAATAATGACAAAAATATTAATAAAAGTGACCACCCCCACTTTATGATAAATAAATTCTCAGTTCCAACAAATCTTCAATAAAGTGTACTTTTTGCTAAACATTGGAGCTGAAAATAATACAATCGATCTGGATGTACAGTACTGACCGACAATATAACAAAAACATGAATACCTGAACATTGAAGGATGACGTATGTTTCATTTCCTCTTAAGTGGCAACACCCATTTTCTCATTTTCTACGACCAATCAAAACTTACCACGCACATTTTGCTCAAACACTATTTACTTGTGACGTCATTATACCTTCTACAGCAATATCCTATATACCATGAAGAGAGTTGTTGTGTTAGTAATAATTCTAGCACTTTGTTTTGTGTCGTTAGTTGTGTCAACTGAAGACTATTATCAATTACTGGGTGTTTCGAAAGATGCCTCTGACAAAGAAATAAAGAAAGCTTTTCGAAAATTAGCCATGAAATATCATCCTGATAAAAACCCTGATAAAGAAACTCAACAAAAGTTCGCTGAAATAGCTAATGGTGAGGGTATATTAGTCAGACAAAATTCATCCTCTCTCTTTGTAGCATATGACATCTTGTCTGACCCTGAAAAGAGGAAGAACTATGATATGTTTGGAGCTGAAGGGCTCAAGCAAGGAGCAGAACAAGGACCAGGTTTTGACTATGATTTCTTCTTTGGGCGCAAAGGTCCTCAAACTCATGGACATTTTAAGTTCACATTTGATGACTTGTTTGATAATATGCCATTTTTCCAAGATGAAGATCCATTTTTCAGTGATTTTTTTTCTGGTGGTGGCCATCATAAAGATGAGAGAAGACCAGGTAACAAAGTAACAATGAGGATAATATTTGATCCATATATTTAACAGATGCAGGTAGAAATCATCATCATCATCATCATCATCATCCTTTTGATGACATGTTTGGTGACTCTATGTTTAAAGCTGATTTTGGTAGTAGTTCCGGAGGTAGGTTTGACACATACTGTATAGGAATTGATGTGGGATATTATATTATTTTAGGTTATTCTTGTAAAACTGTAACAAAGAAAGTCGGAAATACTGTGTCTACTTATACTACATGTTCATAAATTATTTTTTAAAACATTTAATTTATTCCATTTGATCTACAGACATGGAAATTATTAATATATTATCACATGCTTTTCTCATTGTTTTAAACTGTAACTGCATAATTTTTGACTACGAGAGAGGCTTAGCCTTTAAAACAATGGAGGTACTCTATAAATTTTGAAACCACAAAATGTACACACTTTGTACAAATCGTTAATTACATACTAGAACTCAATTAACCATAAACCTCACCTATAAGTTAACCTCCACTATATAAAATGATTATACATAGTTAATTTATATGGATCCTATCTTTAAAATCTTATATGAAGTAGTTTTGGGTTGCAATTGCTTAGTTTAATTTTGTAGCATTCACTTCACCATGTTGTTCTAAATATTGAATGTGATTTGATACTGACCGACAGAATAACCAGTATACAAAATACTTTATTTGCAAAAGTGATGAAAGACAGCAACATTATCATAATATTGTTATATTCTAAATAATGTGCCAGTTATTAATGCATAATCATAATGTGGATATACATGTACCAGCATGCATGATAAAATTGTTGTGAACTTAAAATTTTTATAAGAGAATTTCAAAAAAAGAAACCTGATGCAAAGTAATGATAATGTAGAAGGATTAAAACTGCAGAGGGTGCATGAGGGTAGTTGTTAATGACATGAAACAATAAAGTATGAGACAGAGGTTATATTACAGAATACACAGTTATGTGACTGTTTTAAGCTGGTATTTTGTTATGCTGATTAGTGTGGCCAATCCCAGCCTTGACTTGATGCCATTGGTCACCTAGTGCTCTTGCAAAGTGTTCCTCAACACTGTCTCCATCCGCCAGAGGATGTGACTGCATATTAGATGAATGAGATACCTCTTCACGTCCTTCCAAAGAACCACTGCTTCCAACAGAACTACGACCGTCTGTGGAGGAAGATGTCAAATCTACATTGACTTTTTGTGGTTGTAACAAGTGACTTTGCTGTTGTTGTTGTTGTTGCTGTTGTTGAAAACTTGCTAATGTTGCTAACTGTTCCATTGTGAGACCAAAGTTTTGAAAAGTAGGTGGTATAACAATATAGTTAGGAGTTGTATTAGTAGTACTTGGTACTGCCATTGGTGTAGCTCCAGCTAAGGTTACTGGGGATCGTTGCAAATCAGTAGAATTAACAAACATAACTCCTGGTTGCGCCAACAGTGGTATTCCACCAGGACCTATATAAAGGATGGGAGACGTTCCAGGTTGTGACGTAGGTGATGATGAACTGGGAGCAGCCATAGTAGGTGCTGCAATGAATTGTGGTATACCAGAATTATCTATAATAGGAATGAAATTGGGAGTTGTCATCGTTGGTAGTGCTGGAACTATTCCAGGGAAGATTGTGCCTCCTTGTTGACTTAAACCACCTGTTGTCAATATTTGTGCATTGGGTATTGCTATAAATAAAAAAATTTACACATCACCACTTTAACTATTAATAACATTGAAAATAAAAGTGATAATAAATGTGGTAACTTCTAGAAAATACCACTAATCATTAACACTAAGGATGGGTGTGATATCCTTAAAACCTAATCAAAACATCCTTAATAGCTAAGCAAAACAAAGGATATGAAATGCATATGTTTATTGCCTCCCATGTGAATTACTGTGAATTAAGTTAAACATTTCTTGACCAAACATAAACTGTTATTAATTAAAACCTAGAGTCAACAAGATTTGATCATGGCAGTGACAGGATATACAGAAGCAAAATAGTAGTATTTTATTTAAAACGCTAAAATTACAAAAATATAGAAGTGCTATATTGTGCTGATAAGTCTATTTATAGCAAGACGTGTAAGGAAATGAGAACAGAGAACCCCAAAAATTCTTACCTTCATTTTTAGGTCTTTCATGAGGTTTGTTAGTAGTACCTGTTGCAATGTGACTAGAGAGGTTTAAAAACACTTGAGGAGCTGGTATGCTACCCCCAGGTGGTGGAGGGGTTGTTCCAATTACTGGACCATTGGAAACATTAGGAGAGGAGCTAACAATGAAGTGGACATTATGTGGTGATGTTTGACCAGGAGTAGTTTGACCATTACTTGAAGCTCTTGCATTTTCAGCTATAACAATTTGTTGTGGTTCACTATCTTCATGACTTTTTCTGGTGAGTCCCTTTATTGGGTTAGAAATGACAGACAAAGAAGTGGACTTTTCTTGGAACAATTGAAGACTACGTCGAAAATGCTCATCAACATCATGAACTTTTTGGTGTTCTATAACAAACTGAGCAGCTTCATTATATTCCATTTTGTTATCATCTTCATCTGATGACCTAGGATAATAGAGTTTAATCATTTGATCAGTATTTCATAGCAAGTAACTTGTCAGATCCAAAAGAGATTATAGTTTGTTAAAATAACTAATGTCTACTAAGTTATCTTAGAAAGAATGGAACACAAACTTGTAAACAATTAAATAAACAATGGCCATCACCATAAGGGTACAAATTATCACTGTATGTCCTACTAAACACACTGATAAAGATCAATGTCCTCCAAAACAGTACATGAAGGAAACATGTGTCCAATCAATGACTTCCATTATGCTGTTCTATATATGGCATCACTATGTTACTATACATAGGGCTCAGGACCACAGTATATGAGTAAGGTCAATGAACTATAGGGTGATGATACAATGTATACATGACCCATACAATAAATTACAGCTGTTGTTTATATTGCCACTGAAAGCACAACAAATTCTGTCACTTATAAAATAAGGACTCAATCATTACCAGATTCATTCATGCATACTAGGTCTGTACAATGTACGTGACTGCACTTGTACAGACTTATTTACTATTCTATGTTACCCACACCATGTCCTAACTAAGATCTCTATACCCATATAGGGCAAAATGTAGTACTATTCCCTGAGGATTTTGGATATGTTTCTTGGCTTAATGTTATTACTGTATCATAAAAATGAAAAACAGACTCATTAGTTATATTGCATTTCACATTCACTTTTACTAGACAGTATCAGAGTCAGTCAAGCAGCGCTAACAATAACCATCAAGTGAACATAAGTAGAAATATTATCACTATTTCACTCTTCAAAGTATCACAAGATAACTCAACAAGGTGTGTGCAAATTGAGTAGCACATTCCGGTTACATTAGGTAAGTAACAACACTAAGTAGGCGTGGTCATGCAAGAAACTATTCATCACAAGGTGAGGAATGCAAGTCTATGACATAGTCTAAATTCCTTGTAAGGGCCACTGTATGACAAAAGAATAACCTCCTTAATTATAATGTCCATTTTTTCTAAGAACCAATACATCTGTAACTTTAAAAATCATTTATTCTTACAAAACAGCTATCTCACAGTTTAGCGAGCGTTAATTAGAAGTAATCACTACAATAAACTCAACGTTGCTTTTGCAAAACAGTCTACTGTACACAAAGGATACATTTTATAAATAACTCAATTTTAGAATAAGCTTTCTTTAGCAGTATCTACAACCAATAATAATTCGCTTTACAATAATGTATTAGTTACCATCATAACTGTACAGTATTTAATATTCCATCTCTCACTGCAGGATGGCTGCAATATTTATTTTAGACAAGGCAGTGTGTATAACGATCACATCTTAATAATATTATAGATACAATTCCTTAATCTATGCTATGGTACACAAATTCTAACTTACCCAGGTCTGTATTTGGTAGGCACTGCTTCTCCTCCACCGCTTCTCGTTAGCTCCAATGGTCTCTTTCGAAGGCTCTCTGAGCGTGTCAACCTGTTATTGGTATGTTCCATATCTTTTAAAAGCCGAATACCTCCTTGCTAGAGCTGTCTCTCTTTCAACTACCTTTAAGTCAGTTTTTACTCGATTGCCTTCAACGACACAATAATGACATATTCTGCATACTTCACATAGCGATCAAATAAAATTAATATGTTTGTAATAATAAAACGATGATTATCATATACGGTATTATTATAACAATAGAAACTTTATTCATTTGTGATGACATGGTGGAGTTTGATGAATTTTACCGCCACATGATGTCCACTCTGACTCTGTTTTGCTCTATAAAATACACATTATGTCAAATACCATCACAGATACTTGAGTGTAAGATAAATTACCAATTAGTTATAGTTTTTTACACATATAAACTTCATATAACATGCAAAGTATACTGACCTGAATACTTAATGCATGAACACTATTTTCTAGTTCATATGCCACTATGCTATTTATTAGGCGATGTCTCTACAAATTAAGAACATTATAGTAATATGAGATGGTTCCAACTTACTTGTAAGAGAGGCATACTTTTGAAGTGGTCTGATACTACAACAACTTTAAAGTGAGTTTCTGAATCTGTGGTAAATAATGAGTAAAGTGGTTATGCAATAAAATATCTTACTTTTGGGCACAGCATGCTTGTGGCTTTCATTGATAACTTCTAAATATGTTGGCTGGTTGATAAAAGGGGAGATAGTATACTATAAACAATGTATTACTCTTTTGGGAGGCAAAAGTCTACAGATAATGACTAATAACAATGCTACATGGGGTATCCATGGTGACACTATACTTTATTGACTTTTCTGTGTGTGTGTGTGTGTGTTAGGAAACATAGAAGTGTAGATGCTAATTTCAATTAATAAATAAATTAACAGTACAATGGTAAGACTGAAGAGTGCTGTCTGAGTGACATTAAAGTAATTACTGATGTTAACCATATCAAGGAAATCATATAATAACTTAGTCAGCTAGCTACATTGACTGCTAATCAAACCACACTTCTAAGTTTGACTACACATGTAACACAACTTACACATAATACATATAGTAAAGGGTTTCTTTCTTAATAATTATCTCTATTGTACTGTAACTGTTAAGAGGAGTCAGCACAACTGCATTACCACAATTTAATGATAACTTACTAGCTAGCAATTTATAATTTAATTTACTGATATCAACAGCCTAAACCATATACACTTAATTTTAAGATACAAGAGAAAAAAGAAAAGCAACTGAAAAGAGGTTCTTGAATTCCAGTAACCCAATGCCCTCCATGCATGCAGCATTAGCAACAGCATAACATTGTAGTGAACTGAGCCATTAACTACTTTGCTATGGTCTAAAGCATAGCCAACAAACAGAGCTCAACATTTTGACTTAATTAATTATCCATGAAATGTGGTCAATTGTTTTGACAAAATGTTATTTTGTGGAAAAATTAGCTAGATTTGCCAAATATTACTCATTTTAAGACTAATTTTATTCTGAAAGTAATCGCTTTAAATATCAAAGCATTGTCTGGACACTAGCCCATGAATTCCAAGATGTAGAATAATTCAGAATCATGATTGGTAGAATTTGACATCAATATAAATGCCATTATTTAATATTTATAAAGTAGTCAACTTAAGTCAAGACATAATGTTTAATTAAAGTCAGCCATTTTGCCAAGGGATGTAAATGTTATTAGGATAAAAAATTGTCTGAAGATAATAAATATCTCAAATTTCTCAATAATTTTGTAATCCATTGATTTCTCAAGAAGGAAATCATTATCAGCAGGTTACCATTAGGTCATATGATAATAACATGATCATACTTTTCTCACAAAGACAAAAATAGCTAGCAGACATAGAAATTTCTATCATACATCATTACACTCATCAGTTCATATTGCCACCATTCAACTCGCTTTATAAGTATTCATGCATATGTTACAATGTCTAGAGCTGAACTGTGTGACCTTTCTATGTGTAGCGCTACCAATCTCATTGAGTAAGAAGTGCATTACTCTAACATTTTATTTCACTTCCTAGAATGAGAATATGGATATTGTGCCTCTACATCTAGTACACAATATTATATTGGCATAATTATGGTGCCATATTCTGACCCAGATCTCACTTATGCAGTTATTAACTATTCCAGTCCAACAATCTTTACTTGAAATTTATCTTTTAATTTTCTTTCAATTGCTTCTTGGATCGGTCTCTGGATTGTCGACTGTACACAATGTATATTATACTCAATAACTATAACTGGTTCATACCTCCATTCTCTTGAGAGTCTTCGTGATATTTAGAATCTTAGATCTCAGCATAACCTAAGACATTATTCTAATAAACGCACACTATTCAAATAATAATTACAGTGCAATAAAACCATATTAAAACAATGATAATATCATTGCCATAACATATATCATTACTATTGTTATAAAATTAAAAGTATGCTCATTAAAATAATATTTTGATTATCTCATAAATTATTTTCTGAAAGGAAAGGGAACGCCTCAGATCCATGTGCTGGAGTGTTAGGTGATTTGAGTCCAGACGGCTGTTCTTCATTAAACAAAAGTCCAGTATAATGTAGTGTCGATGGCTCAGAACTACTTCTCTTGATTTTAGGCATACTATCAGCTAATGCCTCTAAGTCAGCAAGTACCTAGAATATATTATCAAATTGGATTACTTTGATGTACAATACAACTGACCTGATGGAATAGTGGTCTGTCATCTTTTTTTAACTGACAGCATTTAATACAAAGCTGTTTGAAAGCCTTTGGAGTATCTTTACGTGCAATACTAGGATCAGGCCTCATAAAACCACAACCAACCATAAATAATATCTAAGAAAAAGTTAAATGGGCAATAATTAGAGTGTGACTGTGTACCTGATCTCTTTCTTGTACATTTGGATATGGCAATTGTCCAGTAATCAATTCATATATCACAACACCAAATGAATACACATCACAATAAAAAGTATATGGGTCTGGTTCTTCCATTCGAATTACTTCAGGTGCCTACAGTTTGAGGTAAGATTAGATTATAAGGTGTTTATTGGATTATATTACCATCCATAATATAGATCCAGTTGGCTGTCTAACTTTCTCATTTCCATCCCATCTTGTTTTAACTGTAGCTAGACCAAAGTCACCAATTTTGACTGTCATATCATCATGAAGAAATATATCTGAACATTTGAGTTAAGGTAGAGAGTTTATTATAAGTTACTCAAATTTGTATATCAGCATAACATCTGTGTACGTATAAGACTTGAGTATAACAAAACATTATAATAGGTATATGAAACTCAATGGATTCAGATATTGTTCACTTTGTCCTAACTGCAAACTCAGGCATTGTGATGTGTTGTTGTCATGCAATGTGTTTAGTCATTGTATACAAACATTAATTTTAGTCATGTGTCAGCATAATTTGTAATTAATAGATATTTAATGAACAGTTAGGGCCTTTTGTTTATGTGAGGTTACTAAGAAGGACTATAATTATATCTAATATAATGAAAGTAGGATACTATTTGACTTCAAGTCACGATGAATTATTTGTTTGGCATGTAGATAACTAAAATATAAAGACAAAATCATATAATTCAATGCATATATTATGATATGTGTGTATGTGTGTGTGCAAGTATGAATTTGTGTGTGTGCATGTGCAAGCATGCATTGTGTGTGTGTGTGTGCAAACATGCATGTATTTGTGTGTGTGTGTGTATGCATTTTGTGCATTCGTGTGTAATGACTTACTCCATTCCCTGTGCTGTTTGACGACAAATATCAATAATTTTGTACATTTCAAACTTCTTTTCCATGACATGGATATGTTTAAAGAGTGTTGAACCATCACACCATTGTGTTACTATTGTTAACTGTGGTTTACTGGTCCAACCCATAAACAACAATATATTTGCATGACGTGTTTTCCTATAAAAAGTAAAGTATCAGCACAAAGTTCTGAATGATAGATTAGATATATGTAAATTACTGTATGTAGTATGGTTTGCTAATATTATTCCAATTCTATTCTATGAATAGACCAGTTATTTACTTGAAAATACATTCTTCTTGGCCATAACATTCTTTACTGATGAGGAATTTGATACAAATTTTTATTGTGTTATACACCAGTACACACATAAAGATTATAGGAGTATTACAGTTGTTACTTGGTGGGTGAGATCAATACTTATGCACAAAAAGTAATAATTATTATAACTTTAATTTTGACACTTTGTCTCAGAAAATAGTTATCACTGTAACAGTACTTCATCACTCACATAAGGACTGCCACTTCATTTTTAAAGGCTTGCATTTGTTGTTCAGTTGGATTAGATACATTGAGTTTTTTGACTGCTACAGGACCTATATAAAAAACAGACATTTTTAGTTTTCATATTATTTTACAACAGACCATGCCATTTTCCTTTGAATACAGTTCCAAAAGAGCCTGAACCAATGCGTTCTCCCACATCAATCTCATTATAAGGTATCTCCCATACATCAGTACTATCACGATGTCGTACCTATTAAAAATAGTTCAATAAAGCAGTTTATTTAAACTTTCATACTTTTCCTCTCTTTTCCTCTGACGAGAGTCGCTGTCTCCTTCTTTGAGATGGTAAAGTACTGCTATGATAACTTGTAGAAGACCGTCCTGTAGAACCTAGACCACTGTCTCCACTGCTAAGAGAAGCTTGAAGAGGAGCTAAATGTAACAGTACATGGATATAACTCACTTAAAGTATATGTCTTACGTCTAGCTCCTGTAGGTGTTTGCAAAGGTGACTGACCAGCTGAGTAACATGGACTTAAGCTATCAGGTGTCATGGAAGTACGATCACCAGATGAACTCCGACGCTCAAGACTGCGATGACGATTGTGGCGCTCTGAAAAATGCATTCTAACAAGAGAATGATAAATTTAAACAACAAATATAAAGGAATACCTTCTCTCCATTGACGATCTACTATCAGTTGAATTTCTACGTTCTTTATTATCATCAGAAATATTACCACTATAATCTAAATTACCAGCACTTGACTAAAATATACAGATATGAATCACCAAAACATAATTAGAAAATACCTGTCGTTTATGACCACGCCTCCTTCTTTCTACTCTCATGGCATCCATACCAGTGTGGTGACTTAGTCCACCTTCTGCTATAATACTACGAGTACCACGTCCAGCATGTGATACATGATTACCAAAGACACTATTATCACCAACAGACTACAGAAATATATCATAATTAACACCAATATGTCATAATTTTGAAGTATGGACTCTATCTCTTTATATAATCCAGGGCTTGTATATTACCACTAATAAAGTGTCAGATTTGGGTTGTGCTTTTGAATGCTAAGTTACTATAGCAACTACAGTCTGTACTTTGATTTATATGTACTGTGACAAGTGCACTCTCCCTTACATGCAAATTAGGATAATTATGTCCTTTCACTAAAAGAGATGGATTCATTAAATAAGGTGATGGAGGAACCAATATGGTAACACTTGTGGGATGACTGCTACTATATGATGTTTGTTGAGAATCCTAACATGACTAATGTAAGACTAGTCTTAACAGAGAGAGATATAACACACCTCACTGTTAACTGGAGTATATAAAACATTAGGAGTTGAAATTGAACGTTCACGTGATGTGCTTAATGTTTTGGGAATAGCTCTAGGTTCTTCATCTCCATTTTTAACTGGTACTATTAAGACATAAGTAAATGGAACAATGAGAAGACACTGACCTAAAAATGGCTGTTGATTGAATAGTGTCGGAGATGGTGGGACAGGACTGGATGGCTGAGGGGATTCATCAGATCGTTGAGGTTGCTGGGATAGGATACTGTGAAAGAAATTATTACAAATTGAAAGAGAACTAGCAATGTAGTCTTCTTACTATGCCATGATTAAGTCATCGTCCACTCCACCACAATGTATAGGTACCTTGGTACTGCATCGCTGATGATAACGGAAGCCACATGTTTCACAGCGAAATCCTTGAAACAAGAGCTTTTTACAAACATCACAAAATGCTAATGTGATGAAAGTCTTTCTAACCTAAAGACAAAGGAATTAAATGTAAAGAGAAATCTGAAGTATGTAAATTTACAAAGTTATGATGATTAGTAGACACCAGTCTTGCATTATCCTCAAATTCAACAAATACCTTCCAAAGTACAAGAGATAATGGCAAATGACTCAATTAGCAACATACCTCTTGTCCAGACAGTAAACTTGTATCAGTATTCCAGTCAATAATAATACGAGGTGTTTCAGTATAAACTATACAGTTATCAGGAGTGAGATCACGAGTTTTCATGGCTTTATTTAAAGCATCTCGTATTGTCATTCCCTCACGAACAGACACCTAAGAAATATAAATTTACTTATAATTATGTAAGAAGTTTTTTTACATACAATAGTCCTTTGTCCTTCAGGTAAATGAGCTCTTATTAAACTGTTACTTGGCAGTGGTGATGAAGGTGTTGGTTGTTCTGATTCTATAGTAGTTATTAAATGTGCGGGAGGAAGAGGTGGGAGATAAGATACAGGAGGAGAGAGAGGACATGATCGGCTAACTGTCAAAGGACTCCTATATAGAAAATAAATCCAATAAATTATATGTTATGTTTCAGCTTACTTGGGAGACATTGGTCCTTGAGGAGATTGGTTAGAGCCATCAGGTGAGCTACTAGATGCTAGTTCAGCTGAATCACTACTCTCCCAACCTATAATATACACAGAATATCAACAAGTTCATTATCTACTAACAACCTTGGCCAGTGAGCTCTTTTTCTCTTCTAATTAAATCTTCTAGTCTTTTCTTTAATTCAGATTCCTCCTATTAAGGTATCATAATAGAAGATAGGACTGTTTATAAGTACATACTTCAACAACAAGTGATGTCCTCTGATTATATGTAAAAGTTCGCTGTATCTCATCTAATGTCCGACTGGTTGATCGTATGACTTCTCTCAAAGCACGTACCTGATATAAAGAACATGCTTTCAATATGAGTGATATATCATTAACAGAGTTACCTCACGTGATGATGAATTAGGGACCTCATAAAACTGAGCAGATGCCATGACTGTGAAAAAAGCTACTTGAAAGAAACAAACATATGGTATTCCAATTAATGCCCTACCAAGTGTACAAACAACAATAGTAAATTACTACTGTCACTATTATTTTAACACACACAAAACACTTTTTATCATGCATTGAGTTTCTATAATAAATATATAGAAAACAACGTAGCAAGTCGATATTAGGAAAATACATACAAATATATATTTTTCTTTTCAGAACGAATCAGCAATGAAACTTACTCACTTACAAAAGGTTGGGAATAACAGATGAAGAAACAGCTAGTAAAGAGATTAGGCTGGTCAGACAAAGAGGACAGTAGTGGTTAACACCACACCACAAACCATTGTTGATAGTTCAATTTAAAACTGGTATCGGCGACCGATGTCAATTTTTGATGTGTTTAACCACACCTCTCGCTGTATGTAATCAAAATAAAAACGACAACGTGTTAATGCCCTTGTGAGTTTTGGTTCCTTAGCAGATTACGGACTACAGACTGTTTCTATTGGACGAGACTAAACTACCGGTATTCCTGCTGGCTGCAACAATGACAGGTGAGAACAAATGCAACATAACACACACACCTTGTCTACTAAATGTAGCTTAAATTTGTAGGAGGAAATATCGAATGTACTTCGTTTATATGTTGGAAATACTAACTCTACTGTATTATATTCCACTTAATTCGTATAATTATATCAAAGCTAGACTGTATATTCATTGATAACAACATTCTTAGTAATATAGCTGGGTATTAAGGTATGTGAGGAGAATTTTCCTTTCCTTATTGCAGTTATTTGCTTATTGAGGTGTCAACTAGTATTATATCTTTATTATTGCATTCATCAATCAGTTGTGCATTTTGGTTAAATTTTTCCAAACTTTCACATTATCAAGTGTATGACTGAAGACTTTACTAGAACACAATGTTTCTTTGCATAATTATACTTATATAAAAGAAAAGAACAACCATGACTAATTAATGTCATTGTGCAGATTTTACTTAAAAGGAATCCAAAACCCCACCTCAATATAAGCTGTCAATCCTAATGTAGTAACAAATATTATTACAAGCGATGTAAAAGCATGTTGTTAATTTTGTGTAAATAGTATGTTTCTTATCAATACTAACTACATACCATAATATACTGATCTGATTAATGGTGATTTGTTATTAGTACTAACTTCATATTTCTAGAACCCATTAAATGTCAAAGTACATAGTTATTATAATATTACAATTGGACTTGCCCTTGACTTCCTCTAGGGAATAGATCATAGTTTCAATTATTAGTTTGTAGTTCATCACTCCATGTAGTAATACTGAGTTCATAGGAAATACATGTCACTAGTGACAATGCCACAGACATGTTGCACCTGTGTAGATAAAATGTATCAGTCTCATTTAGTTCCTGCTTGTTTGATGTGTTCTCTTTGTAATACATACAACTGTATTATAATTGCATAATATGTTTGATCAAAGGATCTCTGATAAGTCTTTGATCTATGACCAAATACAGATCTACAAGGAATAGCTTGTATGGTTACTGACCACCTGTCTTGACCAGACTACTAAATACACATTTGTTGGCTTTACACTGTAGTATAACTTCCTTATAAGGAAACTTTTAAGTAAATTACATATAATTGGGTATAAATAGGGTATATTTGTTGTTCTTTACATGTGAAAGATGAAAGTGAATTTTAAAGCGGTCTCTTGATAATAATCACTCATTGTTTCTTTTATAGCTATTAATGCTACTGCACTCACTCCTATTAAAGAATACAAAGGACCATGTACTTTCTCCTTGTCAAAAAGATCCCTTGCTATCAAAACAGATGACTCATCTGCTACTGACTTAGGGACATGGCCATATGAATGTATTCGACGTTTCCATTCTCAAGATCTGAACTTTTTCAGTTTTACTTCTGGTCGACGTGGACCTTATGGCGTTGCAGATTACAAATTTCGCATCAATGAGTATGAATTACTTCAGTTACAAAAACTTCTGACACTTTATACTGGTATGTAACACATCTATTGTAATTGCCATTAAATTTTCTTTCATTATTTTAGGGGCAAAATTTGATCCACCTCGAAGTAATAGAACAAGTGGTGACCTAGCAACTTTGTCACCTAAACTGCATCCTCATCATAACACAGCCTCAAGACATATACCATATTCACAGACTAATTTTTCACCTCCATCCCCACTATCTCCGTCTCCTAATCAACCTGGGTATAGTACAACTTGCATTTTATTACCCTCCTGTGATGCTAGCTCACCTGATGAATGGTTAAAAGAAAATCTAGCATACAAAAGATCAGATTCTCCACGTTCACATAGTTTTAAAAGGCGACCTGGATCTGAATCACCTAACAGTGACAGCCTTCGTGATTCCGGCAAACATGACAGTATTTTTTCGTTATCTAGTGTTTCTGGTCATTTTTATGAAGATGCAGAAAAGATTCAGGTAGTAACGTCTGATTGCAATGGTCAGAGTGGTTATGATAAATTGGAAAAAGCAAGGGAGGAAGCATTGAAAGTAATAGATGGTATTACTCCATTATCCATTGAGCAACAGTTGACAGATAGTACGGTTGAGAAGCGCATTAAAAGTCCTTCACCTAATAAATATGAAGGTGAAAGTCCTCCACTTTCTCCACCTTTAACTGACACCGAGATTCGCCAACTGAAAAGTTTCAATAGAGAACCATTGATTAACAAATCTGCTACTATTCATGATCGTCGTAATGCTGATTACACATACATTGAATTATCTGACTCATCATCTGAATGTGGGGGTGACAGCCGACCTACTTCAACATATGATATACCTACTCGCCTAACCTCACAAGTTAGTGACAAACTATATGATATCCCACAAAGCCAGTCGATTTATGATGTTCCTCCACCCCCACGACCAACCAGTAATGGTTCTTCTCATACTTCTTCTATTTATGACATTCCTCGTTCATCTGTTCGTGACTCTATGGCTGCCACACAACGTGCTCTTCCTCACTTACCTACAGATTATGTGAACATCCAATTGGGAAACATAAATCCATCAGATGAAACATACTGTGAAGTACCCGCTCCTAACAAAAACATTACACAGTCGAAGTCTATGATCAATATATATCATGATATACCAGAGGATAATCTGTATTCAACACCTTCTGATACTGCATTGAGACGAGTTGAAAGTGATCAAGCAGTCCCTCTACCTGGGGTAAAATTAGCTCAAGACTTAGCAGAAGAGGAGGGTTATGTTTTAGTTAACCCTGCTACTCGACCAGTATTAATAACCACTCCACCTCCGAGATCTCACTCAACACCTGGACATCATCATGTAGAAGAACAACCTATGAATGATGAATATATTGAAGTACGAAGAAACAACAGTGCTACTAATGTGTGTGTTCCTGGTGGGACATGGACAAAAAGAGGTAAAGATGGTTATGATAATGTTGAAGTGATACCAATACGTCTAGTACCAAGTGCTCCTGAACCAATAATCGATCATGATTATGTCAACTTTCCAATAAATAGTAGGAAATGGAGCGATGGCTATGAAGAAGTGAAAGAGCTTCGCACAAAGCTTTCAGTATCTAGTGATACAACTAGTGAATCTGATGTCATTATTAATACTACAGAACCAGATACTACAGTAGATCTGCATGATCTAAGTTTATCACCCACTCAACTTATGTCCACAGAATACATGCACACAAACAATATACATGAAACACAGGACAATGCACCAAATGTTCTCAGTTCTATTCAGTCTACACCATCAGAAGAAGGTACTGATGACAACCCATTATTGTTGTCTGGTGATCCACCCAGTGGAGTCACTATTCCTAAGAAAACAATGATCCCCATTGCCTTAGGAAGTCCAGAGACAAGTCATATGCTTCTTGCAAGGAAGAGAAGTTTGACTATAGGAGATCCATTAGATGGGAAAGAAGCCAAAAAACATACATATGAGAATGTACCGGAAGATCAATACCCTCCTGGTGCTTTACCACCTCGTTCTTATACTAATGATGGCTCTTCTGTTACTAAAAAACCAATGCCTTTGCCACGCCCTGCTACTTTGAGTACAATCACCTTGTCTGTATCTAGCAGCGTATCAGTGGAAAAAGTTGACAAGAAAAAAGTTAACAGCAATGAATGTCAACAAGCTCCTTCTCTCTCTCTGACTTCAAACAGCAACCACAACAACAACAATAAAGTGAAAATGTTGATACGACAATTCAGTGACTAAATTTTTGTAAAATGAGAAATTTATTTTTTTGTGACTTTTAATATAAATAAATGCCCTTGAATTAATTAACTGTTGTATAACTTGTTTTATGTTTTTATTCTTTAAACTATAAAAATTCAATACCTTCAAATCTACATAAAGAAAGGATATTGGAAAATTCTAAAATAAGAACAGTCACTTACTTGAAATCCCCAACTTTGGTCTCTTCAAGTAACAATTTGCCATTCAAATCGAATGCTAGTATATCTAACAATATTATATTATCTAGATAACTCCAGTATATAGTGTGTTACTAACTTACATGAAGCAACAGTCCCTTTATTTTCCTCACTCTTTAATGCTACAATAATACTATCTTGAGTGCCTGGTATAAATTTAAAAGAAGAGAAACCACGATATTGATTCCATTTCTATTATAAAAGACAAGAAATCATGACAATTAGAACATTTAAATATTACAGTGATTTTTCTTGATTTTATTGAATGGAAGGTCTCATCAGCGGTAATAAGAATATTAGTAGCTCTATGTTCATCATCAACATCATTATAACTAGTATATACAACACTATGGAAAACAGACCAGTGACTACAGTGGAGTGTACCTTTCATGGCTAGCTCGTCGTGGTAAAAAGAACCATCTCTTATGGACATCACTCCAACATGCTGACTCGTGTATCAGATATCTGTTTTATAAACACAGTTCAAAATTAGATGAGAGGGAGGACATTTACTTACCCAGGTGATTTAAAACCAGCTTGTAATTTCATAGCATTATAGTTAGCTGCCCAAGGCCAGTGTGTCACATGACCAATTGGACTAATCTTTTTGATATATTGTGGATGATCATTGACGAATTCCTATAGATGGGAATCACTTCATCATAATTCCTGTGGTAGATACACTTACACCTGAGGGATTAGTCCACTCTTTACCCAGTCCTCCTATATACACATGATGGTCTTTAACAGTCATCCATTCCCCTTTAAATCCTTTACTAACATTACCAGGGCCATCATTAAGTTTCACCCACGGAATTAATTGGCTGCCTTGTATTTCAAATACTAAATAAACATGTCACAGTAGATGCGATAGATAAAAAGCCAGTACCTACCCACACCAGATCTATCATCTACAGTTAACAATTTTCCATTAAATACTAGCAACTCAGACAACTCAACTCCACGACCTTTTTCTGATAAATGAGACTTCAAAATAACCTATGAATGAATTGATAATCAGTAATTCACAAGTCGTTAGTTTGTCTAAAGTGTTGTCTAATAGTCTAATGACTCTAGTTAACAGATAAGGTGAAGAGAGGGAGAAACAACAGAAGCTGTATCCAACATGTGTTCTAAAAAGCATAAACATTGTACTAGTTGGAAAGCTAAGCACAAGTCATGTCAATGGACATTGTGTGTACTACAATATAAGTTTGTTTACCTCATCCTATCAATCTTTTAAAAGCATAAACAATATAACTAGTTCAATAATTAATGTCCTGTGTTCAACAACACTTGTTTACTGACCTCTTCTAGCCAATCTACAGTCACTCTAGCATTAGCAGTGTCATAAGTTAAAACACCTTTTTTTAAAATGCTTGACCACGTGTATGACTGATCTTTTACCTAAGTACAGGGGACATAATTAAAAGCAACATTTAGTACAAGTTGGTACCTTAGACTCTTGATCTTGGTCAGCGACTACAGCTATCTTATATTTAATGAGGTTTCCAATCTCTAATAAACAGATATGTAATATATGGTGATTGTAGTAGTGCTACTTACTTATGGGTGGGGTCAGTGGATATGAACTATTGTAAGTGTAGTATTCAACTAGGTCTTTGCTACTTTGACTTGCCAATACTCCACTGGTCTGCTGTGATAACGGTTTTTTAGATGGTAATAGTAAGACTATAATGACCACCAATAAAGTAAAGAGTAATGCAAACAGTCCACGTTGAGGAATACGTGCTGTAGAGCGCATATCACCACCACCACCACTACCACTCTCCATCACAATACCTACATATAAATATTTTCAATATTACTTACCTTTACTTACTATTAAGCATTTTCGGTCAGAGTGAGTTGGGAATTTCCCTGTTCTGTGTGCTGCTCTTATATAAAGGCTGGTCCGTTTATTTAGCAGCTGTGTAAAAATTAATAATGAATTATATTCTGTTCTGTCTTGTTATTGCTGCAGCAGCAGGTAAGTAAGTACTATAGTAGCACTCACTATAAAGATTTCTTAATACAAGTGCTATATTTTGATAATAATTTCACTTGATAGTGTTTTCTGCTTCTAAACATATGCAATGCAAAGTAGAGTGCAGTCGCAAACAGAAAATTGAAGATCTGGGATTTAGTAAGTGTGTTAATGGTAAATAATGTATCAGTTAATATTACAACAAGCAAATGTTGTACATTGAACTTAGAGAGAGTGAATGACTTTCTTATGTAATGTTACATGATACAGTGAGATGTAATACAAGCATTGGATCAATATTTGAATATCATGTAATATTGCATAATTGTTGCTAGGAGTGATCATAGTGTTTGCATGACATTAGCGATAACTATGACACAAATGAGAATGAACATACCTGAGATTGCCAAGGCAAAATATTAAATTACACTCTCCAAGAGCAACGTGCACTTTTGTTTTCATTAATTACATACCTTTCTCAACCCTCGCAGATATTGCTATGGAATCACTACAAGTTGATGTTGGAGAATGTCAAACTACGCTACTTAATACAACTGTAAGTTAATTTATATACATAATTGATGCCAACGCATTGTTTCCAAGCATTATCAATCATCACAACTCATTTTTTCCTAATAGGGGTGCAAATTAAAATCTGGCAGTACACAACACAATTGTATTAAGCAGTGTATACCACGAGCACATGAAATCAAGGACTACAGTAATAGAAGTGGCCCGTTGAAAGTGGCTGTCATTCGATCATGTTACCCTACACGTCATCATTGTCTTGAGACCTGTGAACTGAAGCCCCAAGTATTATATCTGTTCCCTAATACTAAATATCAATCACGTGTTGATATTAAAAAATGTGCTGGACAATGCAATGGTATTTATAATAAGCTTTTGCAAGTTAACTTGTTATTAATATGTTATGGTAGATAGTAATAATTCATGTGTACCTACAAAGACAAGAACACAGTCAGTAGAAGGACCAAATGGTAGTTAAATTGATACTAAAACATTACTAGTTCTATAATCCACTGATAGGTCCAGTAACTCTTAAACTCATTGAAGAGTGTCAATGTCAATTTGCAGTATGTTATAGGCGAGACTACTATAAATCGTTTTGGAATTATTCGTACTGTGATAATAGTACTCATGTCAGAGAAGAAAAGGTATTTATTTTATACCTCATTAAAGTTAAGATAATTCTCTACAGGTCATCAATATTGGTCAGTGTATTGGTGATTGTAGTGGAGTTCAATTACCTGGAAGGTGTTATCCGTAAGTATCACTATCATAATAAACTGGATGAGTTGTTTCTGTATTATAGATCACAAACAAACTGTCTACTGTATATACCAGGTGGGCCATCTAAATGCATTCCAACAATGCATTCTACAGACAGTTACACTAATGAAATGATGGAAACTCGTCCTGTCCATGTCATTACAAAGTGTGGCTGTGGAAGTGGTTAAAAAGACTGCTTGACTATCTTCAATTGTGTTGTTTTTGACTATGCATATCAGTGCAACAAAGCATTACTTTTCCAATATCATATCAGTTCATATTTATTATAATCATCTGTCCGCCTATAATGCAGAGTTACAAGAGGTATATTTCTTAAAGTGGAACACAGTTTTATACAGCAAATGTTTTTACATGTTGTAAATTGTTTTTTAAAAATATATTTTCTTTAATTGATATTATATAATACTTTGTAACAAACATTATAATACTATTAGGAGAACTAAAACACTATTAGATAAAATTACTTCATGTTGAGCCACCTGTTAAGTTAATACTAGTGTCTAAATACACTATCATACTGTATGACAATGTTTCTACAAGATCAAAACAAAATTCTAAGTATGGTTATGCTAGCTAGTAAAATGTTAACTCGATCTTAAAGTCTTGACCTTAGTTCCATTTCTGATTCCATTTGAGGGAGCATATAGGCAAAGTGTGATTCTATGACACGAGAGAGAAAATAATAGTCTTTGTATGTGTGAGCCATAGTGTATAAAAAAAGACGATTCATTGTAAATTCAAGGCAAGCAATTTTATAGTCTTCAATGAACCTAAGAATTAGATGGAAAAGAACATATATAAATATAATATATGAATTGAGTAACATGTTGTTACAAGTGTACTATATATACTATAGAAATGTTAAGCACATACCTTTTCACGGGATAAGAAATACCAGCAAAGTGTTCAAAATGGATTCTATAAAACTCAATCAGTTCCAATCTCAAAGACAGACTAGTAGCTACTGGAAGAATAAAAGCCAAAAACTCAACCACATCTCGTTGAGGAATATCAATTCGAGCTAATTCCCAGTCATATAAACACATGGTCCGTGGATCAGCAAAAGGTAAGTCAGTGATGGTGGTAGTGGTGAGATCGAGACTTGAAATAGATGATTTCCTGAGGCACATATTTCGAGGGTTACAATCACAGTGGATTAATGTTTTGGGAGCACTTTTATAGGATGCCCAAAAATGAGGTATCTTCTCAATTGCCATTTCCATAAATTTTACCCTATATAATAATATATAAAATAGTATAACAAATTCTAATTGTAGCCAACTAACTTTCTTTTAGACCATATCTCAGGGAACTCTGAGCTAGCATGTTCTAGCAAAGCTACCCAAAGTGGTTGTAATGACATCATGTTTTCCATTCCAACTTCTTCAAGCCAAGGTGTAGTGTATAGCCATTCTTGTTTGGCATAGAAGTTAGCATGTAATTTAGCTAAATCTCTTAATACAACCTATTATTATAATAAATACAAATTGACTAAAATTCTTAAACAAACTTTTATGTCAATAATACTCCAACCAGATATGTCATCTGCAGTATTAAGATGAGTATAGGCGTCTTTTGTGAGATATTCCATAACAATTACAAAAATGTCCTAATAGTGTATAGAGTGACTTTAAGAATCTCTACAAATAATTGTACATACCTTTTTAACATTTTGTATTGTGTAGTATACTTTAGGAGACAATTGTCGTAGTACACTGTTATTCAAAGCAGCCAATCCTAATTCTCTAATATGACAATTCCTATTAAGTAAGACATATTAATACTTCACAATGTATATAAATGTCATCATAATAAGTCAAGAGTTTAAAGAAACTATTACCTAAATCCTGTCTCTGTTTTGTATTTTTCATGATTAACTGCCAGAGCAAATCCACAATTCTGTGCCATTTTATTGACCATGTTAAAAGTTTCAAGATCAAGTGGTTTTGATTTCACTACAACTGCTAGCTGATTAGTCTTACCTATGTAAGTAATAGTTAATTAACATCATGGTTCAATAGATGTGGTATACACATATACCATTTCCATCTTGGTAGTCAATTTTATAACCAAAGTGTCCAATTTTCTTTGTCATTTCCGATTTAGTGAGTTCAGATAAAATGCTGTTACCTGTATTGACCTGGAAGTATGTAAAATATTAATGGCAACACATACTGTTACTCTCTCATAGTCAGGTTACTTATATTTCCACATTGTTATATAGAAGGATACTTAAGCTTTTTTTACAAGAAAATTATCATTAGGTCAAAGAACTCAGTTTTAAGAGATCCACCAGAATGTAATTGTAAAGTTTCCTAAGATTCTTTTTGATGCTGTAAATTATTTAGAGAGCGTAGTGCTGCTAAGAAGCATTTCCTTAAGTTAAAGTATGGGTTGTATAGACTACATATTAGACATTGGAACTGGGGTCACATGATCTACACATTCTGTGTCTTGTTCAAACAATGACTTCCATACAAATGTCTGAAATCCAAAGAGTGATACTCTTAAGTCAATATCAACATAGTATTTTTCAAATTTGCTTCTAATAATGTTTCATCTTTTGAATGATCTCTAAAGTATTTAAAAATATGTTATATTATAATAGCAGTGCAAGTAGTTTAAATGAATTTTCACCTCAATTTACCAAGTATATGAAAGAACTTGTTTTCAAGAACATAATTTAGTTTTATAAAAATAAAAACGAGCAATTTAAGTGACTTTACATTCATTTACTGCACACATTTTGTAATGTATCACAAAGAAAATAATTATACAAACAACACTTTGATTGATTAAATTGACCTTGGTTGTCTAGGTACTGTTAACAAATTTGTGTTCAATTGTGTAGGCTTTGTGATGCAAGGTAATAAAAAGACATTCAAATTTTTCCATTCAATTGTATGGGATCACATGATCTGTTTTATCTCTGGCATGATTCACATGTACTGTATAGAAAGATTAGGGCAAGTGTTTAACTCACATTAAATGGTTGCCATTTTATTAGAATACCAAGCCCCTTTATAACTTCACTAAAGAAGGCATCATTGATAAGATTATCTCTCAATCCATTCTCTGGTCTATTTCGACCAAGCTTTTCATGGGACAATGCAAAGGTACCATTAGCAACTGCACCAAGAGTGGACAACTCCAATCCAAGGGCAAATCCTGCAATGATCTCTCCAAAACGATTAATATAACCCTGAGAAAAGACACTGTTATGACAATTTAATCATAAATAACTCACTGTTCCATAACAACCAAGCAATTGCAAACACTCTTTCTGAGTAGCCAGACTGGTTCCTCCGCCAATAGTCCCAATGACCAAACTAGGTAGGACAATAGCTGCATATAAACCATCCTCTGTAGGCTGATCTCCATTGATAGATCCAGTAACTGATTCTATATGACAAATGACATTAAATCACAGCTATAGAAGTAATGACTAGCTAATCAATTCACAAACCTTTTGTTCTGTGTTTAGAAATATCCTCAATAGATGCTGGTCCTAGAATAAATTGAACTGTGGCACTCTCAACAATACATGCAATGTCTTGCCCAGTAGCTGTAAAAATGGCTGCAATAACATTAGCTACATTCACATTAAAACCAATTGAACCAATTCTAATTCCACCATGCTGTAATAACCTGTAGGCTGATAGCATATCGTCCAAAGTTACCTATAACAAGTGAAGGTTGTATTATAAGGTTGTATTATAATTACTAGAGACAAAATTACTTACTTTTAAAGTGTCTTCTAAGATGGACTTAGGTATCCATGCCTCAGCCATTGCATGTACTCCTCTGTTTGACAAATTCCCAAAAGCTACCCTTTTGTCACAACTAACTAATGATTCAATGAGAAATTTTTGGATTTTCAAACTAGGAATTTCTTTCTGTACAGCTTGAATCAGCCATTTACATGCATGCCAGGTGGCAGTTGTGACCATGTTTTGTCCAGCAGCATCACCTGTTTTATACTTAAAAGAAGTAACTAAAATACATCCAAATAGATCTGCCTTGATCTCAACGAGGACAGCATATTGACTAAATAACCTGATTTGTTTCTGCAATTTTGCCATATTTTCTATCATCCAAGAGTAAAGATTTTCAGCATCATCAATTGAGTCGGTATAAAAAGCTGGTGAACGAATCATGACTTGATCAAGAACACGAGTATTGACACCACCAGAACGAGTCAATAGAGCTGCTCCACGAGTACCAGAGGCCACCAATGCGCCTTCTGTAGTAGCAAATGGACACAGTACATACCCATTGACATGATTACCCTTAATCATTAAAGGTCCCACTATACCTACAACAAAAAAAATTATATCACCCATTGATGCTTATGACTATTAATTTTTAGTCATATTATCTTACCAATTGGGATTTTTGCCAATCCTATTGGATTTTCAATGTTGCCTTTTAGTTTCAAACACGAGACACTGTCATCTTTTCCTACATTGTTACAAAATTAATATGACTTTAAAAGGGAGTCATTAATGATTACCAAATTTAATTTAATTTAATTGTTTCAACATCTCATAATTATTTAAATTTTTGGCTATACATATGCATTCCTTTAATACAAAAAGTCATGAAGTAACCTTAGTCAAATTTGCCTAGCATTATGATGTCATAATAATTATAGTATATAGCTTTGAGATAGCAGATTCTGGTTGAAATAATTTAGTAAAGATAATCATATTGCAAGTAATGGTTGTTTTGCACAGTTGCGAACTACATTATTATACTAACAATATAATGACAGAAAAATGTTTCTGTCCTTGGAATCATTAAATCTGTTTCGATGCTAAAACATTCAAGTAAGTCACCAGATGCCTTTAATACATTATACATGTTAGTAGCTAGCTATGTGGTTTGCAGAAATTTCAACTGCTTGATGCATCTGCATTTACTTATATTTGTATGCTGGAAGATGGTAAACAAATAATAGACCCTCTGGTAATGAGTGTAGTCGACGACAATATTGTTAGATTAACTGTAGATCACATTGAAGTATTGTATCCCATTATTTCACTGTAAAATCCACATGTTTCAGTTACAACTCCCATACCTTGTTCAATAATATGACTACTGTGATACTATCACATCAAACCACACCCATTAAAGAGGACTATAATATACTAATAGAAACACTGGCATTATCATCCCATAATAACTATGTTCACACAAAATGAGCTACTATGAATTTATTAATATAATTATACAGAAAGTTACAATTTTAATAATCAATTCTGTTTTACCTTCATCCTCCCACCACTCTCCAACTCGTTCAAGAGTGCATTTTGAAAACTTTTCTACCCATTTTCTTCGCTCGTTGCAGCGAGTAATATCATAGTAGCCTCGGTAAGGCATTCTAGGGTGGCCATACTGGTCCTTCTCAGTTTCCATTCCAGACACACCTTCTTGCATTAATCTAGTGGGTGTTTGGAGTGCAGAGAGCCATTATTGACTTCATAATTGTTAATGGCTTTATGAGATTCGCATAATTATACTCTGTCCGAGTTGAGAAAAGCCCCTTATTAAAAAAAGGTGTTTTATGCATGGAATGTAAGGTGAGGTATTTCCTAGCCTGTTAGCGCTGAAGTACGTGTTAAGTGTATTCATTATTTGTTCACGTGGATGTCATGCGAACACACCACGTTTTTTCTCGTGCTTGTAAACATGCCAAGTGGAAAAAGATTGCGATCACAAACAAAGGAGGTTGCTGTGAATGTAAAACGGCAAAGTTATTCACACGTCTGGGTGGCTTTTCTCAACTCAGACAGAGTATAGAGATTTCAGTCTGGGGGACACGTGCGTAATCGAGTGTATAAGTGCAAGTGTGCCTGGTGCGCGAAGAAAACAGTCTAGGAATTATATGTTTGATATCATGAATCAAGACAATCAGAAATTATATTTAAGTGAAAATGATGTACCTGGTGCCTCTTTAAGTGGAAGAAAACCTGAAGAACTAACAATACCACAGCTAAAACGTTGGTTGCAATGTAGGAAAGCCTCAGTTAAGGGAAGAAAGGCTGATCTAGTTGCTAGGTGAGTTTTAAATATAGCTGTATGAATGTGAGTATGTACAGTAGCGGATATCAGTACTGAACACTTCTTTCTTCGTCATACAGGGTAAATGCATATATTACAAATGGTTGGGATAATGCAGTAGTGGATCCTGATAGTGTAGCTACAGTTAAATGGGTGATACTGCTACAAACAGTACTAGTGTTCATGATTGGCAGCTACTTAAAGAAATTGTTGATTCTCAACATCCCTTACTTATATTCTCAAATTCACAAATTATTACTTACTTTGTTACAAGGACCTCAATAGATGGTTTACCTGCTAATGATTTGAAAGCTATCAACAACTCTGCTCAGAATCTATTCAAGTGTGGTCATGTTCAAGATATCAAAGTAGCAAATGATAAGCATTTGTACATTCAAGGCAAGTGCATTCCTGAAATGAAAAAGGATCACATTTATAAAATCAATCTAGTACTGGACAAGGAAACCCTTGACATAGCACAAGCAGAGTGTGGGTGTCCTGCAGGAAAGGGACCACATGCTAGCTGCAAACACATAGCTGCTTTGTGTTATGCACTTGAGGAATTCAGTCGTTTTGGAAAACTACAAGACTTTTTGACTTCAACAGAGAGACTGCAACAATGGAATAAACCACGGCCTAAGAAATTGGAAATAATACCAGTTGCAGAATTGACATCAAGAAAAAGTGATATTCTTCAAAGGAATAAAAAGAGCAACATGAATGGGAGTTATGATCCTCGACCTCCAGAATACCGAACTCTTGGCAATAATGTTATTGAGGAACTACATTGTAACTTAGTATCTCTTGATCAACCATCAGCTTTCTTAGATATTTTGGTACCATCGAAGGAAAAGGTTAAACATGATCACACCTATTCGTTACCTCCTGAAATGAGTGTGGACATAGAAGCAACAAAAGAATCCGAAGAGGTTGTTTTGTGTTTACCATCTTACCCACTTGATAATCACATTTTAAGGAATCTTGTTTTAGAATGAAGAAGTCACTAAATGTTTCAGATCAGGAAAGAAAAAGAATTGATATGAAAACTCGTGATCAATCTTTGCAGCAGCTGTGGTATGTTGTTAGGTCTAAGCGGATAACTGGATCTAAATGTGGGAGGATTTTATGTCAAAGAAATAAAACTGTATCTCTACTTAGGCATTGTGTATACCCAAAACCATTGATACTAACTCCTACCCCTGTTACTTGGGGAATTGAACATGAAGCTGTTGCTGTTAAGAAGTACATCAGTTACAAAAATTTCACCGTATCAGTAGAAAGGTGTGGCTTCATCATTCATCCTGAGAAAGGATGGCTAGGTGCATCTCCAGATGGCAAAGTTAAAGATTTGACATCTCAGCAGTCAAATGGTGTGATTGAAGTTAAGTGTCCTTATACTAAACGTGATTGCACACCAGAGGAGGCATGTAGTGATGACAAATTTTGTTGTCAAATAGTGAACTCAATCGTTCGATTAAAGCACGATCATAATTATTACCACCAGGTTCAGCTACAACTTTATGTTTGTACAGAATATGATTGGTGTCAGTGGTGTGACTTTTGTATTTTTACACGTAAAGGTATTTCTGTAGAGCATATATTTCCTGATAAGGATTGGGAGCAGAAGTATATACCTGAACTTGAAAACTACTTTGATGAAAATATTGCACCTGAACTAGTTTCTTCAAAATATAAGCCAGCTTATGTTCTTTGACTTATCACTTACATTATCTATATATTACATAACACTCATGTTAATTATTGTATTAAAAATAATTTCCATATTATAATTAAAGTTTATTGTTACATAGAGGAGGATTAAAATTAGTAAGTACTGTACACACAAAGAAAATTTGATTAGCTGTATCACAAAGAGAGGATGGAAAAGGTTTATCAAAGATGTGATAATTTTTGATTTGCTCCATTGCCCTCTCCACATGTATACGCAATGATGCAATACGCCTGGTTTCAACTATATAGTTCTTTAGGGCTTAGCTGTGGTTTTCCTTTTAGAAATGGTGGTATGTTCAACTTCACCCCAAGCAAGTCTAAATCCTCTTGAATATCAAAACCACGATCAGCCATAATGGAATCCCCACTCTCTAATAAATTCAAAAGGCCAGATCGACGATCTTTCTCAACCCTCGCAGATATTGCTATGGAATCACTACAAGTTGATGTTGGAGAATGTCAAACTACGCTACTTAATACAACTGTAAGTTAAGTTATATACATAATTGATGCCAACGCATTGTTTCCAAGCATTATCCAATCATCACAACTCATTTTTTCCTAATAGGGGTGCAAATTAAAATCTGGCAGTACACAACACAATTGTATTAAGCAGTGTATACCACGAGCACATGAAATCAAGGACTACAGTAATAGAAGTGGCCCGTTGAAAGTGGCTGTCATTCGATCATGTTACCCTACACGTCATCATTGTCTTGAGACCTGTGAACTGAAGCCCCAAGTATTATATCTGTTCCCTAATACTAAATATCAATCACGTGTTGATATTAAAAAATGTGCTGGACAATGCAATGGTATTTATAATAAGCTTTTGCAAGTTAAGTTGTTATTAATATGTTATGGTAGATAGTAATAATTCATGTGTACCTACAAAGACAAGAACACAGTCAGTAGAAGGACCAAATGGTAGTTAAATTGATACTAAAACATTACTAGTTCTATAATCCACTGATAGGTCCAGTAACTCTTAAACTCATTGAAGAGTGTCAATGTCAATTTGCAGTATGTTATAGGCGAGACTACTATAAATCGTTTTGGAATTATTCGTACTGTGATAATAGTACTCATGTCAGAGAAGAAAAGGTATTTATTTTATACCTCATTAAAGTTAAGATAATTCTCTACAGGTCATCAATATTGGTCAGTGTATTGGTGATTGTAGTGGAGTTCAATTACCTGGAAGGTGTTATCCGTAAGTATCACTATCATAATAAACTGGATGAGTTGTTTCTGTATTATAGATCACAAACAAACTGTCTACTGTATATACCAGGTGGGCCATCTAAATGCATTCCAACAATGCATTCTACAGACAGTTACACTAATGAAATGATGGAAACTCGTCCTGTCCATGTCATTACAAAGTGTGGTTGTGGAAGTGGTTAAAAAGACTGCTTGACTATCTTCAATTGTGTTGTTTTTGACTATGCATATCAGTGCAACAAAGCATTACTTTTCCAATATCATATCAGTTCATATTTATTATAATCATCTGTCCGCCTATAATGCAGAGTTACAAGAGGTATATTTCTTAAAGTGGAACACAGTTTTATACAGCAAATGTTTTTACATGTTGTAAATTGTTTTTTAAAAATATATTTTCTTTAATTGATATTATATAATACTTTGTAACAAACATTATAATACTATTAGGAGAACTAAAACACTATTAGATAAAATTACTTCATGTTGAGCCACCTGTTAAGTTAATACTAGTGTCTAAATACACTATCATACTGTATGACAATGTTTCTACAAGATCAAAACAAAATTCTAAGTATGGTTATGCTAGCTAGTAAAATGTTAACTCGATCTTAAAGTCTTGACCTTAGTTCCATTTCTGATTCCATTTGAGGGAGCATATAGGCAAAGTGTGATTCTATGACACGAGAGAGAAAATAATAGTCTTTGTATGTGTGAGCCATAGTGTATAAAAAAAGACGATTCATTGTAAATTCAAGGCAAGCAATTTTATAGTCTTCAATGAACCTAAGAATTAGATGGAAAAGAACATATATAAATATAATATATGAATTGAGTAACATGTTGTTACAAGTGTACTATATATACTATAGAAATGTTAAGCACATACCTTTTCACGGGATAAGAAATACCAGCAAAGTGTTCAAAATGGATTCTATAAAACTCAATCAGTTCCAATCTCAAAGACAGACTAGTAGCTACTGGAAGAATAAAAGCCAAAAACTCAACCACATCTCGTTGAGGAATATCAATTCGAGCTAATTCCCAGTCATATAAACACATGGTCCGTGGATCAGCAAAAGGTAAGTCAGTGATGGTGGTAGTGGTGAGATCGAGACTTGAAATAGATGATTTCCTGAGGCACATATTTCGAGGGTTACAATCACAGTGGATTAATGTTTTGGGAGCACTTTTATAGGATGCCCAAAAATGAGGTATCTTCTCAATTGCCATTTCCATAAATTTTACCCTATATAATAATATATAAAATAGTATAACAAATTCTAATTGTAGCCAACTAACTTTCTTTTAGACCATATCTCAGGGAACTCTGAGCTAGCATGTTCTAGCAAAGCTACCCAAAGTGGTTGTAATGACATCATGTTTTCCATTCCAACTTCTTCAAGCCAAGGTGTAGTGTATAGCCATTCTTGTTTGGCATAGAAGTTAGCATGTAATTTAGCTAAATCTCTTAATACAACCTATTATTATAATAAATACAAATTGACTAAAATTCTTAAACAAACTTTTATGTCAATAATACTCCAACCAGATATGTCATCTGCAGTATTAAGATGAGTATAGGCGTCTTTTGTGAGATATTCCATAACAATTACAAAAATGTCCTAATAGTGTATAGAGTGACTTTAAGAATCTCTACAAATAATTGTACATACCTTTTTAACATTTTGTATTGTGTAGTATACTTTAGGAGACAATTGTCGTAGTACACTGTTATTCAAAGCAGCCAATCCTAATTCTCTAATATGACAATTCCTATTAAGTAAGACATATTAATACTTCACAATGTATATAAATGTCATCATAATAAGTCAAGAGTTTAAAGAAACTATTACCTAAATCCTGTCTCTGTTTTGTATTTTTCATGATTAACTGCCAGAGCAAATCCACAATTCTGTGCCATTTTATTGACCATGTTAAAAGTTTCAAGATCAAGTGGTTTTGATTTCACTACAACTGCTAGCTGATTAGTCTTACCTATGTAAGTAATAGTTAATTAACATCATGGTTCAATAGATGTGGTATACACATATACCATTTCCATCTTGGTAGTCAATTTTATAACCAAAGTGTCCAATTTTCTTTGTCATTTCCGATTTAGTGAGTTCAGATAAAATGCTGTTACCTGTATTGACCTGGAAGTATGTAAAATATTAATGGCAACACATACTGTTACTCTCTCATAGTCAGGTTACTTATATTTCCACATTGTTATATAGAAGGATACTTAAGCTTTTTTTACAAGAAAATTATCATTAGGTCAAAGAACTCAGTTTTAAGAGATCCACCAGAATGTAATTGTAAAGTTTCCTAAGATTCTTTTTGATGCTGTAAATTATTTAGAGAGCGTAGTGCTGCTAAGAAGCATTTCCTTAAGTTAAAGTATGGGTTGTATAGACTACATATTAGACATTGGAACTGGGGTCACATGATCTACACATTCTGTGTCTTGTTCAAACAATGACTTCCATACAAATGTCTGAAATCCAAAGAGTGATACTCTTAAGTCAATATCAACATAGTATTTTTCAAATTTGCTTCTAATAATGTTTCATCTTTTGAATGATCTCTAAAGTATTTAAAAATATGTTATATTATAATAGCAGTGCAAGTAGTTTAAATGAATTTTCACCTCAATTTACCAAGTATATGAAAGAACTTGTTTTCAAGAACATAATTTAGTTTTATAAAAATAAAAACGAGCAATTTAAGTGACTTTACATTCATTTACTGCACACATTTTGTAATGTATCACAAAGAAAATAATTATACAAACAACACTTTGATTGATTAAATTGACCTTGGTTGTCTAGGTACTGTTAACAAATTTGTGTTCAATTGTGTAGGCTTTGTGATGCAAGGTAATAAAAAGACATTCAAATTTTTCCATTCAATTGTATGGGATCACATGATCTGTTTTATCTCTGGCATGATTCACATGTACTGTATAGAAAGATTAGGGCAAGTGTTTAACTCACATTAAATGGTTGCCATTTTATTAGAATACCAAGCCCCTTTATAACTTCACTAAAGAAGGCATCATTGATAAGATTATCTCTCAATCCATTCTCTGGTCTATTTCGACCAAGCTTTTCATGGGACAATGCAAAGGTACCATTAGCAACTGCACCAAGAGTGGACAACTCCAATCCAAGGGCAAATCCTGCAATGATCTCTCCAAAACGATTAATATAACCCTGAGAAAAGACACTGTTATGACAATTTAATCATAAATAACTCACTGTTCCATAACAACCAAGCAATTGCAAACACTCTTTCTGAGTAGCCAGACTGGTTCCTCCGCCAATAGTCCCAATGACCAAACTAGGTAGGACAATAGCTGCATATAAACCATCCTCTGTAGGCTGATCTCCATTGATAGATCCAGTAACTGATTCTATATGACAAATGACATTAAATCACAGCTATAGAAGTAATGACTAGCTAATCAATTCACAAACCTTTTGTTCTGTGTTTAGAAATATCCTCAATAGATGCTGGTCCTAGAATAAATTGAACTGTGGCACTCTCAACAATACATGCAATGTCTTGCCCAGTAGCTGTAAAAATGGCTGCAATAACATTAGCTACATTCACATTAAAACCAATTGAACCAATTCTAATTCCACCATGCTGTAATAACCTGTAGGCTGATAGCATATCGTCCAAAGTTACCTATAACAAGTGAAGGTTGTATTATAAGGTTGTATTATAATTACTAGAGACAAAATTACTTACTTTTAAAGTGTCTTCTAAGATGGACTTAGGTATCCATGCCTCAGCCATTGCATGTACTCCTCTGTTTGACAAATTCCCAAAAGCTACCCTTTTGTCACAACTAACTAATGATTCAATGAGAAATTTTTGGATTTTCAAACTAGGAATTTCTTTCTGTACAGCTTGAATCAGCCATTTACATGCATGCCAGGTGGCAGTTGTGACCATGTTTTGTCCAGCAGCATCACCTGTTTTATACTTAAAAGAAGTAACTAAAATACATCCAAATAGATCTGCCTTGATCTCAACGAGGACAGCATATTGACTAAATAACCTGATTTGTTTCTGCAATTTTGCCATATTTTCTATCATCCAAGAGTAAAGATTTTCAGCATCATCAATTGAGTCGGTATAAAAAGCTGGTGAACGAATCATGACTTGATCAAGAACACGAGTATTGACACCACCAGAACGAGTCAATAGAGCTGCTCCACGAGTACCAGAGGCCACCAATGCGCCTTCTGTAGTAGCAAATGGACACAGTACATACCCATTGACATGATTACCCTTAATCATTAAAGGTCCCACTATACCTACAACAAAAAAAATTATATCACCCATTGATGCTTATGACTATTAATTTTTAGTCATATTATCTTACCAATTGGGATTTTTGCCAATCCTATTGGATTTTCAATGTTGCCTTTTAGTTTCAAACACGAGACACTGTCATCTTTTCCTACATTGTTACAAAATTAATATGACTTTAAAAGGGAGTCATTAATGATTACCAAATTTAATTTAATTTAATTGTTTCAACATCTCATAATTATTTAAATTTTTGGCTATACATATGCATTCCTTTAATACAAAAAGTCATGAAGTAACCTTAGTCAAATTTGCCTAGCATTATGATGTCATAATAATTATAGTATATAGCTTTGAGATAGCAGATTCTGGTTGAAATAATTTAGTAAAGATAATCATATTGCAAGTAATGGTTGTTTTGCACAGTTGCGAACTACATTATTATACTAACAATATAATGACAGAAAAATGTTTCTGTCCTTGGAATCATTAAATCTGTTTCGATGCTAAAACATTCAAGTAAGTCACCAGATGCCTTTAATACATTATACATGTTAGTAGCTAGCTATGTGGTTTGCAGAAATTTCAACTGCTTGATGCATCTGCATTTACTTATATTTGTATGCTGGAAGATGGTAAACAAATAATAGACCCTCTGGTAATGAGTGTAGTCGACGACAATATTGTTAGATTAACTGTAGATCACATTGAAGTATTGTATCCCATTATTTCACTGTAAAATCCACATGTTTCAGTTACAACTCCCATACCTTGTTCAATAATATGACTACTGTGATACTATCACATCAAACCACACCCATTAAAGAGGACTATAATATACTAATAGAAACACTGGCATTATCATCCCATAATAACTATGTTCACACAAAATGAGCTACTATGAATTTATTAATATAATTATACAGAAAGTTACAATTTTAATAATCAATTCTGTTTTACCTTCATCCTCCCACCACTCTCCAACTCGTTCAAGAGTGCATTTTGAAAACTTTTCTACCCATTTTCTTCGCTCGTTGCAGCGAGTAATATCATAGTAGCCTCGGTAAGGCATTCTAGGGTGGCCATACTGGTCCTTCTCAGTTTCCATTCCAGACACACCTTCTTGCATTAATCTAGTGGGTGTTAGGAGTGCAGAGAGCCATTATTGACTTCATAATTGTTAATTGACAATAACAAATTAAAAGTATAACTATTTTAACAAAACCAATGTTTTTGTATTCAAAATACTTTCTTTAGACATGTCAGCAGATACCAATGTGGAAAGCTAAAGAATTTGCACATATACTTCAACATGATAAAATTGTATTGAAACACTTCAATTTACTAGTGCTGATGAAAAATGTAGGTGTGTGCTAACTGTGCTTTTTATTATTGGACTCTCCTTGACTAGACTGGAGACTTTTCAATTTTCCTGACAGGATCAACTCTGAAGCAAGAGCACCCACTATAGATACATACATATTTACCATTAGTATCATCAAACTGACAATAATTTTATGTTTTGTAAAATAATATTAAAATTAATATTCAGAATAAACTGGCAATATCAAATTATTTTCATATGTTGAGTAGACTATTACTCTTGTTAATCAAACCAGAGATAAACACACAATTACCAGCATTAACTAGATCTAGACAGAGTCCAAAACAGAGCTCTTCTGGACTGATACCCATTCCAATGTGACATTAACAATGTCAAAAAAGAGTAATCTAACATTGGTTTCGTTAAAGTGTACTTGGTCACTGATATAAATATTGAACCCACAGTTTGCTACTGTTTATTAATAGCAGAAGTATTGCAAATGAAATCATTAACAGTAGCAAACTGTGGGTTCAATATTTATACTACATAGCTCTTTTCCAATAGAGTGTGTGGACCTAAAAAACAAGAAAGATATCCCAACCATATATTGGATACAAGAATTAACATTGTTTCTGCCAGACAGAAAGTCATTGATCAATGATAGGTTGCTGAGTAATGCAGTCATTACTGCTGCACAGAAGCTTCTGAAAGATGCCTATTCAAACATTGGTGGATGCTTTGCAAATGTTTGTGGGGCTTTTCGTTAGCTTTGCCACATCTCCTTGTGTTGGACAAACCCCAACACAAATAATCTATATTCAACATAAATTAAGGACCACCTTTTTCACTGTCTTGAAAATAAGACAATTAACCCATTCCCCTGCCAGCAGTGAAAAAAGAAAGCAAAACAATGTGTTGCTAATATTAAATTCGGAGTATACTACAAGTGTCGTCAAGCAGAAGGGGATAGAATGATTAAGTGGGAAGGCTACAAAGACTGATATTATGACGATTGTGTTGAAGTCTCAAGAGCCATTTGGCAGACCAAGAGGCACATATCGTGGATATGTGGCACTTGTGTAAATACTCTTAATTAATTGTAGTATTAGCTATTATAACCTATAATTGCATAACATATCCTGTGTTTATTTAGATTATATGCTGCCAAAAGGAGACCTAGGACCATATTTTGCTGCCCAAAAGTGAACCTATCTCTGGGAACAAATTTTGCAGTATAGGTCAAAATTAGGCAACAAAATTGGGTCCTAGGTCCAAATTTAACTTGCATAAATTGGACCTAGGTCCAATTTTAACTAGGAACAAATTTGCCATGACATGCCGTTTTACTTTTCTTGCAATTGAAAAACAACTCTGCATTTCTAACTACAAACTTCACCACTTTTCTCTTTATAGTTTGATTTCTCCCTTCACTACATCCATCTGGATAAGTATTTTGAGTGATGTTGAAGTAGGCTCTTTCTCTACATATATATATTTAGCATCTTTTCATTATCATTATTGTCCATAGAGGACTGTATATCCTATAGCTAAGCTATGGTAGAACATAACAAGTGGTAAGAGAGAGTCTGCACTGAGAGTGATGAAGAGGGTTAAACATCTTTATATTGAAATTAAATATGCATTTGCCCAGCACGGCTCCAAAACCACATGCAGCAACATCCAGTCAGACTGCATCTTTGATGTTAGCTGACCAATATACCATGTGTTCTCTTGACAAAGGCTGAAATGGAGGTTCAATAGTAACATTGTTACAAACTTTCTTTAGAAATTTGGCTGTCATCAAATCAGATATTTCATTAGTCTGAGTTGGAAGACTCCCAAAGGAACAGCTTAAGGCATTGTAAATTAATTCCCACATTATTTAACTGGAAGAAGGGAGGGTGCCAGTCATATAATGAATACACATTGCATCTCTAAAGGCATCTATGTGACAATTGAAACAATTTTCCTGAAGAGGCAGAGTTGTAACCATGAAGAGGCCTTTCTTTCATTGGCAATGTCCATCGATAGATTGGTATCAATCATCGGCAATCAACTGGGAATATATCATGAATATTTTCTTCAGCTCCTTCTTTAAGTCCTGCTATTCTATCCAAGCATCAATTGGAAAATTCTCATCTTAACACTTAATATCGACAAGAGGAGCAGTCACCTGAGCAGACAATCTATACTGAAGCACAGATGAATGACAAGAATTAAGAAGACATATACTTCCTAGACAAATGGGAGGGATAACAAGCTTAAGTCTTTGTTGATGGATAGTCTCTTATCACATAAAAATGGTAAGCCCATCTGTTAAACACACCATAGATAAGAGCACTGTAGGTCACCTGAGGGTGAATCTTAGCAATATCTAAAAGAGTACGTACAGAGTTCAGTAATTACAAGTGTAGATCTTAATGAGCCTTGACTAGCAATAAAACTTATAAAAAAATTCAGTACCAATTGGACATTCCAGAACATTTCTGCCATCAGAAGTATCTGTGGACTCGAAAAGCACACCAGCCTTCTCCTCCTTTACCAACAACCATGTCCGTAGTTTAATACGTCTCTAGATTCCAACGTGGGTGTTGTGAGTATACGGAGAATTACAACCTTGTTTTTTGAAAAAAATGGATGAAAACGTGGAGCGTTTTATATCTTTGACAGGAACCTCAGTTGACATTGCCAAGAACTTGTTGGAAGCATGTGCTGGCAACTTAGATATGGCTATTAACATGCACTTAGATAATGATAACAGTGCTCATAGAAGGACAGACGGTCTAATAGATAGAAGAGGACTTGAAGATACTTCAGAAAGAAGTGTTACAAAGGAAGAGTCTACAGAAACAGACAGAAGATCATATGAAGAAATGTGAGTATGTTAAAATTCATATATCAACATAGTTGGGGCTGCTATGTGCACTGTCTAGTCAGGGGTGGAGTTAGAATTTGTTATTAGGCTGTGTGTTATCCACCTCAACAGGAAATTAACACTATACTAAACCTTATAATTAGGAACATAAATGTATTAATCTTTCATTGAAGTGTGGTGTTCTGTTGCTGACAGGTTAGCAATAATGTAATTTTCAATGAACAACTTAAGGAAGTAAAAAATATAATTATTAATAATTACCTCTGGAGTACGTTCCTGACCAACTACTTGTTGAACACTGTACAAAATCAGCCATTTTTATACATCCATTGTTCTACAATGAAACTATATTATTGTAATAAAATGTAATATCAAAAAACATTTACTCTTTGTCTATTAAACAGTGAAAACAGGAAGTTTATAACAGGTCTAGGAGTTGAGTTAGAACACCTGGTGATAAATATGTACTTTGTGGTAACAGTAAGGATAAATATTTTGATGCACAGGTTTCCAACTGAGTAAGATAAAAGGAAATGTTGGTTGATGGCTTTGGACCTTAATGAGAATGACATTAATCCTTATTATCCAGTTTGCAGCAGACATTTTACTGATGGGAATGTAAACTCGACATATTAACCTTCTAAAAAGAGCTGGTACATTATAGGAATCCAGAGGTTCTTCACGTGCATTACATATTGTAAATATTCCTACTGTAAATATGCCAATATGTAATAATCTTAGTTTGTTTATTTTTTGTACATCAGCCAATGTTTGAATTTTTTACAATGAAACTTCCCAATCTACTATATGTGTTTTCACCATTTAATAGACAGAGTTTTCTTCATATTTATTTTATTACAATATGTGGTTATAATGCAATACAAAATATGCCTAAAGACTGTCCTTTTTGTACAGTGTTTAATGAGCGGTTACTCAGGAATATACACACACATTAATCTCTTCATTGACATTCCCTTGATTAACTAAGCTAAGAAACATGCTTGTTACCCACTTAAGTTTAAGCTAGACATAGAAGTAATGTTAGAAGGTTTGTTGATAGCACAATACTATAAAATTTCAATTGAGAAGAATAATAGTTTCTGAATATAGTACAATTGATGACTGTAATGATGGAAATGAGATACAGCAAAAAAGAGTCAATTTAAAACCTCTTCTGAAAATAGGATTCTGACCACCTGGATTAGATTATTTGTCTCTTTTAACATACTGAGTCATTGTTACATTATAATTCTAATTGGTAATGATAACTGGTTAGTATGCTATTTTAAGAACACAAATTTGTTGTTCTATAGTCATGGTGTTAGAGCCCCTATCCCTCAAACACAAGGTGTTCTAATTGAACAAGAGTTACCACGTAAGTATTGTACACAACAAATGATTGAATTAATGACCACTTACTGTATTCACTTGACTCAATTAATGGTATCTTAATTAATATTATTTAATACATGTGTAATCATAATTACACTTTTGGATAAAGTTATTTGTAATTGACTAAAGAATGAACCACCTCTTCTTATGACACTTACAGGGAGATCATTTCAGCGACGTACTTTACCAAGATCAATATTTGACCCATTTCAAGATTATTCAGGTTTATATTTTGTTATTGCATTCTTCATTCATTGTGGTATCATTTTGTCTATTTATGGACAAGAAACGAGGGCAGAATATGAAGGGATGTATCTAGTGCATAGGCACTTCCTTTTATGAACAATGCCTCAGCATATAAATTTTAAGGAAGAAATTATCACAAAAATATCAGTGATGACAGGAATGAATTCTAGAAAGGGAGCATGTCAACCATTTCATAGATGTATTATTTAGTTTGTGTTGGCTTCGATTAGATGCATGCTTTAATTAAGAATCAGTCAAGGCACTTTACCACACTTGGTTAGCATAACCCTGAGCTCTAACCTAAATATTAAGGAAGTAGTTATTGACCACATTCTCTTTAAAATTAATTGTTTCAAAAATTTTGTCATGAACTTCATATAGTAGACTAGTATACTACACCACCTAAATTTACCCCTGAAGAATTTATCATCATATAAACATTAAATTGTGATAATACATAGGAGATGACTATGGGAAAATGAATGTGTCTGTATTATATTCTACTATGGGTGTCTGCTGTATCCTTTGGTTATACCTTGATGTGAACTAAATTATACTGTGTGACTGACCTGTAGAAACATTAGTTTGTGATGACAATGTTAATAAATTAAAGCTAGCTTCATGATAAACTATCTGTTCTATACATTGTGAAAGCTGGACTCTATTTAAAGTTCACTTATTAAACTTCCCAGTAACAATTATATGCAGGTTATATCATACTGTTCAGTTGAATTACCACAACTAAAATAGAATTATAAGGTAGATGACACTAAAGTGTGTTGAATCAAATTGAAACTCATTTGTGTTGCATGTCATCTTACTTATTGTGATGTCATCTTACTTATTGTGATGTTTTCATTTACAGAAGCCAGTTATTCTAATAAACAGCGCACTCTGGCAGAACTCTTTAAACCTCCTTATGATATCATGTTTCAAGGAACTCTTCAAGAGGTATTTATAATTACTCTACCAACTAATTAATAGCCTCCTATAGAAAACCTTCATTATTAACAGAACATAGTATGGGATTAAACAGCATAATAAACATACCGCACCCAATCACACACATACAGATATATATTATATATATATATATATATTATATATATTGAATGACCATTAACAAGGCTATACCCATAGACTATTAAACATTTGTATACATGTGATTTACAAACTAATATTATAGTAAAACAAAGCCATTTATCTACCATATGATGTTTTGTGACTTAGGCTCGTAGGGCTGGTCAGTCACAGAATCGATGGTTGTTAGTAAATGTACAAGATTCCAGTGAATTTCAATGTCAGACACTTAATCGTGATCTGTGGAGTAATGGAAAAATACAGAAAGTAATAAAAGATCATTTTGTTTTCTTACAAGTAAGTTCTGTTTTAAAATTATTGCACAGGATATATCATGTGACATGATGTGCATTTATAGATGCAACGTATTACTGATGAAGGTATCAAATTTCGTCAACTCTATGATGTAGACAGTTTTCCTTCCATATTAATAATTGATCCTAGAACAGGTTAGTTTACATGTAATGTATGCAAAACTTTAATAGTGAACAAAACTTACAATACATCGTGAATTAAGATATTTTAGCAAATTCTAATATAACAAAGGTTTATGAAAATTGTCAAAATATGAATAAATGCAATATTTAAATATGTGGTAGTATAAATTTACCTGGTCAATATTCAAACCTTTACTAATTACTTCCAATAATTTGTGCTGAATATTTATTTGAAGTTTTGTGATTAACTTAATATTACATTTTAACATTTACTTTTAGAATTAGTTTTTTGCTTTTTTAATTTAATAGGAGAAAAGATGTCTCACTGGAACGGTTTGAGTATTGGTGACTTTCTAAGCAAAAGTACTTAAACAATATTACCACAAGTTTACTAACCAACTACTTATATTTATCTTCTCCACTTGAATTCAAAACCATGCTTGCATGTGTTGACAGAAAGACCATTTTAATATCATGCAATTGATAGCAGATTAATTACTTATTTATTGTGACGGTGTTATTATAATGTACCTAGATGCTAGAGAGTAACAGCAGCTGTTGGTCTGTTCACCATTTGTCTAATCTGAATTGTGTTATCATATTGTTCTAAGCACATTTTGATGCCCATCAGTAATTCTGCTTACAATCATGTTTGTATTGCAATTATTATTGACAAGAGATGTCTATAATTGAATGCTTAAACATGTCATGCAATTTGCACTCAACTATAGGCAACTATAGGCATAATACACAACTATAGGCAACTATAGGCAACTATAAACATAATAATATTCTTTTAGTCTACAATGTTAGTTTTAGTGTCAGCATAATTTTAGGATGATGGACATATCTATTATACTTGTTTTATTGTCTAAGATATATTTTCCACTATTTATAGTTCAGGAGTTTCTATCCATTAATACATTAAGTCATGAAGCATTATTTCAAGAGGTAAGCAATTGCAATGACTATGTCATAGACAGGTAAGATAGTTTGTAACATTGCCATGATACTTCTTGAATATTTAGAGACTTGGATCTAGTATTATTAATTATTCTTTCAATTAAATATGTCTTGAGAGAAAGTTATAAAAGCCTTCAAATTTGAATAACAGTTTTGTGGTAGGCCCATGTGATTGTAATACTATAGCAGCCAGCAATAAATGTTATCAATACAATCCAGGCTATGTTAAGAAATGTGAGTCTAATGATATATTCTGTGCTGAAGTGGAGGAGTGTTTGATAATTGGATGGTGTTTTCACTGTATTGGATGGCCCACATTTGTACCAGGAGCTCACAAGGCCATGTACTCCTGTGTATACTAAACAAGAATATAACTATAAATTTCTACCTAAAGTGTAACATCTAATTTCTAATCGTTACACTATAAACATAATAGTAGTCCTAATAATGACATTCTAGTCTAGTCCAGTCCACCTTAGTTCAGTTTACAAGTGATATAATATGTTGTTGAGTCACCTTTGGCCTTTACATTACTATAAAATGAACATTCTATATGCTATATTTTTAGTGATTTGATTTTTATGCACACACGTCAATATTTGAGCACCTAATTATAATTATATATATATATATATATATATATTATTCTTGCAGCCTACTTTATCAGTTTATAACCAATCTGAAAGTGAGCAGTTGGAGGCAGCAATTAAAGCCTCACTTGAAGATACTACTAAACATTCATATTATTGTATTGACAGTGATAATGAAAGTGATGAATTACTCTCTCCTGTGGACTCTGAAAGTGATCATGAGGATAATGCTCTTACAGATATAGGCTCAGCATCAAACTCTGTACCAATATCAAACAGCCAGGATCAAACTAGTTTGTACAGTGAAATCCGATATTTTGCTGGTTATAAAAGACACAATGATACTGGTGAAGAATACGAAACAAAGCTGAAAAAACCTAAATTGTCTTTAAATAGAACAAATTCCATTATTCCAATTACAGACCATGAGATTATATCAGACCAAACTGATAATGGTATATCAAGTTATAGTGAACAGCATAATACCAAGTTAATAATAAGATACCCTGATGGCAGAAGATCAATCAAAACATTTGCTGTGGATAGCCAAATTAAAGTGAGTGATAATACTTGTACTATAATGTATACCTACTTTAGTAACTATCAACAATACCAGAAATTGTTGCACTAAATATTCTAAACAGCCTAATTGCTGTTGAGTCAACGGGCAAAACAATTTCAGTGACTAGTTACAGTCTTCGCAGTCTATCTGTCTATTCATTGTGCTTAAAAATGACCCAAAATGTTAGTACGTATGGTTACATACAGTAATGTGACTGGATGGCTTGTTAGGTATAGAGAGAAACTAGGAGTGACATATTTTGCTCTCTTGCAGGCAGGAGAGGCCGAGAGGCCAAGACTCAAATGATTTTCACTACCATTACTACAGTAATAGGCTTATGCATTTTTACTCATTAACAAAACATAGCCTTCCATTTAACCTTTAATTAGATATTGAGCTCAATAAATAGTTCATAAGCCTCTTCCCACTGGACTGCTTGCGCTTTAACTTCAGAGACAGACAATATCAGGAAATTCTTATGTAACTGAGTCCTCTACAGTAATTGCAAACCAGATTATAGTTGTAAACATCCTAATTTAATAGTACTATTGTTGCTTTGAGGGGCTGGATTTTGTTAAGTTCTAAGATTAGAGACTTGGCTATGAGGGGTTGGATTTTGTTAGGTTCTAAGATTAGAGACTTGGCAAGAACTATTGAAAGATGTTCTTTGAGTCAGAGTTTCACCCTATTTGATGTGCTTTTGATAAATGTAATTATATTCATTGATTGCTTTACAGCAACAGTTACTTTATACTGGTAAATTTTATATATCAGTTTCAATGATCACTTACAAAATTTTGAAATGACTTACTGATAGAGAAAATTAGAATGTTCATACCACATGGTCCTAAACAATCTTGGGACCAACTGGCACACTTCTGTACCAGGTAGAAAAACTCAACATACTGAATGATATACAATGACTCATTGAAAAAGATACTGTCATTACTTTTAGTGTTTTTATTAGAGAAGCATGTTAACAAAGTATTGTTTATACTGGTCTTGCCTTCCTCCCCTCAAGAGGGCAAGGTGTGAGTTATCATAAACATTTTGTTTAGTAAATATGCTGAAACTGTTTTACTTCTTTCAGGAGCTGTTTGCATATCTTCATGAAGAAGGAATTGATCTATGGGAATATGAAGTTATAACAACTTTCCCACGTTGTGTGATATCATCATTATCATCAAATGTAACATTTAGAGATGCTGGCCTCTATCCTAGTCAGACTGTATTTGTTCAATTAGCTGAATAATGATCATTGCACATAAATCTCTTATTTATTATAACAATGACCGATAAATATATCTGTCTTATAATAATTCTACGTAAATACAGGAATGATAATTAATAATTATCATAATAGCGGAAGTGATTGTGGGCAGTTAATTCTATTATAATTTGGCAAATTGCCTTTTCCGCTAGGGCAGCAGGCTTCTAGAAACAGGAGAGTCCATTTCTGATATAAAAAAGGAACTAGTTAGCAATGGCTGGTAAGAAATTATTATACTTTAACTTTGCTAATAACCTTATCCAATAATTTCAGCGCCACCACCTCAAGGTTACGGTTATGCTCCTGCTCCCCCAGGTGAGGCGGCGGTTGATAGTAAACGAACACAATATAATCTTTTATAAAAAAGTTGTACATAAATAGCAGAGGTATTCGGGAGAATTAGGTAGATTAGGAAAAAGACAAGTAATGATAACTATCTTGTTAAGGCATGGCAAGATACTGAGGCATTAATAAAGGTCAAGTATGAACCTGCTATTTATTTAGGTTATAGGTGCTTTGTATGAGTACAAATTGTTTCTTCTATCAATGTATCAATAACATCTCTTTGTATAGGACCTGGATATCCTCCTGGAGCACCACAAGGCCAACGTAAGTGTGTTTATATACATTACCTATCACACGCTACTATTCTATATTAAATATATAATGAACACTACTACTATTTTGTAACTAATAGCTCAGGTCCAGTGGATGCAAGCTCCTCAAGCTCCTGCTGGTTGCCCTCCTGGTCTGGAATACTTAACTCAAGTTGACCAGCTTCTTGTTAACCAACAAATCGAGCTTTTGGAAAGTAATCTGTGATATCTTAGTATATTCTAATGACATTTATTCATTTTAGTTCTTACTGGTTGGGAAACTCAGAACAAATATCGAATTCGTAATTCTCTAGGACAACAAGTATACTTTGCTGCTGAAGGTTAGTTGTAAATGTTGTTATATTGTAAAGGTCATGTTTTTGCACAATCATTACCTATTCTCAAATAATATTCATAGTTATCTTTGTTCCAATTGGAACTAAGCTTTGAATATAATCAAATATTGTTGTGTTGTAGTGTGTTAGCATATTACAATTAGAACTGACAAAATTGTTTTTCTTGTTTAGATTCTAACTGTTGTCTACGTCAGTACTGTGGTCCTTCTCGTCCTTTTGCCATGAGTATCATTGATAACAATCAGAAAGAAGTGATCCATCTTGAGCGTCCCCTTCGTTGTGCAGCATGGTGTTGTTTCTGTTGTCTTCAGACTATGGAAGTCCAATCTCCACCTGGTACTGTTATTGGATATGTAGAACAGGTATATAATATATTATCATCTTTGTTATAATAATATATCATAGGACTGTACTTTTATTTATCCATGGTTTTCATTGAAAAATGCTGAAGGTGAGACTCTGCTTAAAATCAAGGGACCTTTCTGTACATGTAGATGTTGCTGGGATGTTGAGTTCCAAGTAAGTAATATATGTTTAAGTGTTATGAATACAGAAGCAGGAACTCCATATATGGAGTAGTTTAATTATGCATAAGGGACATGGGCTATTAGTGTTATTATTACTTAAGCAAGATGATATCATCTCTCGTGTCTTTCCTATCAGTCTATTTACTTGCTGTTCACATTTGCCAAGTTGTTCTTTGACTTTATTCTGTTTTATTAGTTTTTCTCTAATTGTTTTTTAAACTCTAAGTATTTGTTTTACAAAGTAGGTGAAGCTACGTGTCTATTGGCTACACATGCAACATCACTTTGACAAAAAAGTAGGATACTTTTTAAAGATGATAAGATAGAGATTTCTGCTTCTGTGTTTGTTGCCCTATAAATCTATGTTGACTTTCACTGTTTGCACTTATTAGTTAATATAATTCCAGTCATAGCTGGTATTAACACCAGTCTGGTGTACATTTGGTAGATTTGAGATTTCTGGGATAGTTTCTATTGTTAAATAATATTGTAGATACTGTCAGCTAATGGTGAACAAGAAGTGGGCAAGATTAGTAAGAAATGGTCTGGTCTAGCCAAAGAGTATTTCACTGATGCTGATAACTTTGGTGTCACATGTAAGTGTAGATCTTTGTTTTATATGTACTGTGTTGTGTCAGTTATCTTCCATACATTAACATTATTTGAATTCCTTTTCCTTTAGTTCCTATGGACTTGGATGTTAAGATGAAAGCCATTGTGTTGGCAGCCACTTTCCTTATTGTAAGTAACAATCGAGTAGCATCTGTCCTATTGCACAGTTTACTGTACATAAATATGTAATGATTGGGCATTACAAGAAATAATCATGAGAACCTTATCTCCAGTTTCTCACTAAGTTAATATGTGAGAAAGATATCTGGTGGTTGTAATTGAATTTAAATTATAGTAGGAATTTAATACAGTTACACTCATTGCAGCAGACATGTTAACAAGGAATCAGGAAATCTTGTGACTTAGCATAACAATATATCATTATCCTTGGTATCTCAGAATCTGTATTGTTTTAAATTGTCTGTTATGCTAGCTAATAGTATCACTCTCATACCTTTCATGTTCTAGAAAGTTGGCTACTAATATTTTTTTTCAGTAATAGTGAAATCTATTTCTTGTTCTTTTTGTCTTAAAAATAAATGATGTCCCCTATGATGTCAATTGTAAAGTTTATCTCTATTATGTAAACACCATGAAATATTAACTGCTTTAGAATTTTTAGATTCAAGGTTTTAAGTTTGGGGTTTAGAATATTTAGAGTTTAGAGTTTTATATATATATATATTAATTGTATTATGTAAGAGGATTTGTTAGAGTTGATTGATAGTTGATTTCATGTTTTTTTCTTATAGGACTTTATGTTCTTTGAGGACAACCAGAACAACCGAAACCGTTAATTATAATCCTCATGTTTTTGGAACTCTGCTTTATCTATAAGTATTATATAGTGAATAGTTTATTATTACCAAGTAGACTTTAATTAACCCTTATGTGACTGGATTTTGTAATACATATACTTTTGCAAGTGTATAAGTATTATAGTGAAAACGTTTTTTGTTACCAAATAAAACTTTAATTAACTCTTTTGTGGCTGTATTTGCTATATGTATAATTTTGAGTGGTAGATTAAATTTTAACCCTTTTGTGACTGGATTCTTCAGTGATAGTGCTGTTGCTGTAAAATTAATTATTGTGTTAGGGCTAGTGAGTGTTGGTATTTCAACTCACAGTTTTATCAAATACTTGTTGATAATATTTTTCTCTAAGAGAAAAAATTTATGTTAAACGTCAGGACAGAACTAAAATAAACAGGTATTAGATAAGCCCATTTCATATCTTCAAGATTTCACCTTCTCTTTACTGAGCAACAGCATTAAGACATGATAAAATGAACAAAATCAGAAGAGTTTTTATGTGAGAATTGCCTTTCCCTAACCACTAACTATATTAGTGGTGATAATAACTGAGTGTCCTGTTTTCAAAATCTTCTGCTCATTTAAATGTTTTTCCCAAGTACCATCCCTCTTTGGAACTCTCTTCCTCCCTCTATTGAAAATGTTAATTCTGTTTCCACTTTCAAATCGTCACTATTAGCTATGTTTCAAAATTATTATATAATCAGTCAATTACTCTCTATATAATACTGTTTTATTCACCATTCATCACTAATTTATTTTAATTTATTGTTTATTTATTTGCTCTTTGTATTAGTTTCGCTATTGAGCATCTTTAAAAAATGCATCTTCCTAGTAGATCTATTAACAGTGAATAATTTAATTGAACAGTCCCATGAACGTGCTAAATATAGCTTTACAATTACATTTTAGGCGTAATTCACTACTTTTGATAATAATAATTATAGTTAATATTCAACGCCCCATTACATAAATTTGACTTTGGCGTTTCCGCGTAAGAGAACAGCGTGTTCAGCAACTGTGTCTCACTGTCTGTATACTTGTTGTAACTGTAGCAGTCTATCATAACTGTCTACCTGTCTGTGTGTACCTTGTGGTTACTATATATGGCTGGTAAGGGATTACTGTTACATTACCCTAATATTATTATTACTATAACTAATTAGCTCCACCACCTCAAGGCTGTGTTCCAAGTCAAGGATATGCAGGTGAGGTAGTTTGTATAGTTCAGGTTTGTAAACTACAGTATAATCAAATTTTTTGAACTGTGTATACCGTAAATATTAGTGTAGAGTAACTTGGAACAAAATTCAGGTTTTGGGAGGAAGTTGTGGTCTATCAACAATATGGACAAGCGGAATGGACTGGTTAAATAAAAATGTAAATGACTGATTTATACAATAATAGCAAAGTTCAAAATTTTGTCATATATAATATATTCAACACAGTGAGTGGTATTCATTTATGGTTGATGGAACTCCTAGTTTATTCCTGCATACTATCACATAAACCTTATTGCATTCAGAAAAATTGGCTTTTCCTTACTGGAAATATATAGTCTGAGATTTTTACAAATTATCAGGAAGTCATATCTCTTCCTTTGCGTTGTTTCTATAATATGTTGTACATTATTGTATTAAAATAATTAATTGTTTGTTTGTTTGATATAAGTATCGCTATATGGACAGGGAATGTCACAGCTACATTGACACTACCTAATTGTAATTGTCTAAATATGTAATTTTTCCTACAATAGTGATTATTCATTTAAAATTTTAAAGTTTAATTATTCTGATCTGGGGCTCAGTCCATTCCACTAGTCCAATCCAATTCTGACAACCAAAATGATGTAAACCCAGAACAACATTAATATATGTGGTCTGCCTAAGCTTCATCACAAATGCTGTATTATTGTAACCATTTGTCAAAAATTATTTGCCGAGTAGCTTGGAATGTTACATTCCAAATACATATAAAAGCAGTCTTTACCGTAACATCAAGTTCTCTGTCAGGAACAGAGTTTCAAATGTGAACAGTTTCAAATTTAAAACTTAATTTGGTGTCCTTATTGTATTGCTATAATTTCTTAGCTGTCTCTCTTTTACTGATACTATCAGAGCATTCCTCAATACTATAGCTTCCACATGACTTAACATAATTTATACTAAATAACACTCATCATGATGTACCAAGTGTACTAATGTAATATCCATTAGTTGCTTTGACTTTGCACTTCTAAAGCATTTGTTTTCAATATAGAACTCTTATGTATATATGTTGGAAGAATTGTTATCATTTATGCTAACAAGTTTATTACATTTGTCAATAACCTAAACCATTTTAGGCAATACTGTCAAATAGTAACATTATACATATATGTACTTGTATTTGTTATTGTGTAGGACCTGGATATCCTTCTGGACCACCACAAGGCAAATGTAAGTGTACATTAGCTGCTATCACGCGTTACTATTCTATATTAAATATATAATGAATACTACTACTATTTTTTAACTAATAGCTCAGATCCAGTGGATGCAAGCTCCTGAAGCTCCTGCTGGTTGCCCTCCTGGTCTGGAATACTTAACTCAAGTTGACCAGCTTCTTGTTAACCAACAAATCGAGCTTTTGGAAAGTAATATGTGATATTTTAGTATATTTTGATGACATTTATTCGTTTTAGTTCTTACTGGTTGGGAAACTCAGAACAAATATCGAATTCGTAATTCTCTAGGACAACAAATATACTTTGCAGTTGAAGGTTAGTTGTAAGGGCAATAATATCTTGTTAGGGTGAAGAGGAGTCAAGTTACTATATTTAGACTAGTGGGATGCTGGTATATGACTTACTACTATAATAGAGTCAAGTTACTATATTTAGACTAGTGGGATGTTAGTTAACTTACTACTATAATAGGAGATACAAATAGCCAGAAGTATTTGGTAGTATAATTATGATAGTTTGCAAATTTGATCTTATAAATAACGCAATAGATAAACATTTAAATCAATTATTGCATGTTATAAGCATACTCCATACATTCCTTGTGTTTTCTAATCATGTGTTCCTATAGCATATTATCATTATTATATACATTATCCTATTAAGAATATATTCTATTGGTATGTTGAAATGGTGCAAGAATTTTTATCTTATTAAGTCAATATAGATGAATTATCAATCATTGAAATTATTTAGATTCCAACTGTTGTCTACGTCAGTACTGTGGTCCTTCTCGTCCTTTTTCCATGAGTATCATTGATAACAATCAGAAAGAAGTGATCCATCTTGAGCGTCCCCTTCGTTGTGCAGCATGGTGTTGTTTCTGTTGTCTTCAGACTATGGAAGTTCAATCTCCACCTGGTACTGTTATTGGATATGTAGAACAGGTATATAATATATTATCATCTTTGTTATAATAATATATCATAGGACTGTACTTTTATTTATCCTTGGTTTTCATTGAAAAATGCTGAAGGTGAGACTCTGCTTAAAATCAAGGGACCTTTCTGTACATGTAGATGTTGCTGGGATGTTGAGTTCCAAGTAAGTAATATATGTTAAATCTATTAGTTTTGCTAGTTGGACTTTATATTGTAGTTTCAATAACCACACATACTATAACTGTATTAATTAATTTATTATTGTATAATTAAGTGAGCTCTAGTACAAGCAGAACTTATGGAACTATGATAAGTATATCAGTCTGTAATTCTAATTAAACATGCAATTTTAAAATTTCAATACTGCTGGATCCACTGCGTTTATTGGACTGTCCCAGCCCTTAATTATAATAAAATGAACGTACAATAAGCCTACGGTTAATTGTATGTACTAATTTTAGTGAATTTAGTGAGTATTATAATATTTGCTAAAATTTGTATGTTCTGAAATTTTAAATACGCATAACTCAGAAAAATTGCTGAAATTAATGAAATCATTAAAATCCAAATGTTTTAAAATCACCAAAGTTTGTATATGTATTTACTATTTAATATTAGGCTTAATTAAAGTACTTTGCTCTTTTTAAATGCATTAGTATTTACACCAGTAGAATATCTATTAGTGAGGCCAAAGGGATACTAATTTCACCCTAAGAACCCTCATAATTAATACTCATTTATGTAATTGTTTTGTAACTGTATTTTGAATAGCAAATACAGTATATCAGGATAATGATTACAACAGTCTATCCTTCCAGTCTATTCTGAATTCAATGGTTACTTTTTATGTGACTAGTTGGGTTCACCTCATAGTGCTGTTAATGTTGTAGGTGCTGTCTGCTGATGGTACACAAGAGGTAGGAAAGATTACCAAGAAATGGTCTGGTCTAGCCAAAGAGTATTTCACTGATGCTGATAACTTTGGTGTCACATGTAAGTGTAGATCTTTGTTTTATAACGTACGTTTAGTGTACTGTGTTGTGTCAGGTATCTTCCATACATTGGCATTATTTGAATTTCTTTTACTTTAGTTCCTATGGACTTGGATGTTAAGATGAAAGCCGTTGTGCTGGCAGCCACTTTCCTTATTGTAAGTTCTGTATAGACTTTTAAAGTAAACTACACTTACTTAGTTACTGGTATAGTATCTACTTCTGCCACTGCTGACCTTGCAGTCCTATAATCATGTGATATATAGCATTGTTCATTTCTATTGTTGTAACTGCATTCTTACCAGAAGATGCACTCGGCAAGCAATGAGTTTAATTACTATCAAATCACTCGATAATGGGTGAGACTGATAGTGCTTAGATGCTTACTGCTTTTAACTCTGCTCCAGCTTCACCCAACTTAAAATGCAAGCAAGATAAATGATATATCTAGGTAATATTAGACTGTTTGACATCTGGTGGTTATTAGACAGGCAATAGCCATGCCTATGTTGTGATGACACAATGTTCTTTCTTCCCTTTCCTTCTTTCTTCTTATTCTATTTAAATCACAATAACTATAAAACAATAAGAAAGAAAGCATTTACACAAAATTTACTTTTACACAAAATTTATCATTTTACATAAGTTGTGTCCCTTTTTATTTCAATCACTTTAACAAATAAAAATTTTGATTTTATTGCAGCCTCTCCCATAGACATCATTTTATTTGTTTGGAATTAAGTTTATGAGTTGCAATTATATTCATGTGGAAATAAAATAAACGGAGTTCAATAATACAGTATTTTATACTAAAATGACGCCTGTGTTCCTTCTATCATATTTTTAAGGAGACCAGACTTAACTCTTAATGATATCAAGTATAGCAATATATCCTCATCCAAAATATAATTATAAACAAAAAACATTGTGAATATATCTTAACTAATTTATAATTCAAATTAAAATTACACAAACAAGTTAAAAAATTTTGAAAAAAGCTCTTTAAATGTAGGGATGGCATCTCAAACAAACCAGTATGCTACAACTATGGTCACAAATAAGCATTATTCCCTTGATATTGTGGCTACTATACAGGGATGCCCATGTTGTCATTCCTACTTTAGGGTTGTTTGAGATATTTTTACTGTCATCCCTAAATTAATGAATTTTTTTAGAGTACTTGTCCCTTTGTTGGTATTAGTGGTTCTCAGCATTGTTTTGTGTTCTCACTAGTCACAAACTATTTTTTAAATATTTATTTTACTGTCTGGCACATGACTATGTGCCAGAGAAAGTCTTAAAGTTGTTTGGATCATGATTATAAATGATTTATTCTTATAATTATAATCTTATCTCTTAATGTAGGATTTTATGTTCTTTGAGGACAACCAGAACAGACGCTAACTAATATTACAGTGTATGCATGGCTCATAATTTAATTTATCTACTCGTTATTATAACGAATCAAAAGTGTCATAATATATAATTAATTTTATCATCATTTTTGTCGTCATTTTTATTATTGGTTTTATCTTAATTTTTATTAATCTTGAAAATTTAACCCTTTCATAACTTGGTTTTCTACTCTGATGTTAATGTGAGTTGAATGTACTGATATGGGAAAGTTGTGTCGAAATACTTAGAATAGTGACTGGGATAGATATTTTTTGCCTAACAGGTTTCTATAAGAGGTAGCTTAATGGAACAAATGAAGGTATTATTTTTAGCACCTCAACCATTGTGCACACCTCAAGGCTATGATGATACTTATCAAGGTAAGAATGGATTTTAGGGTACAATGTAGTGTCTGGAGTGGATAGTCTTGCTAAACCAGACTCTAGACCAAAGAGTGTGGTTTGTGAGGCTATTTAATGTAATATAGAGTGGTTATCATATATTTCAATGAAAATTGATGGATTTTGGTCCAAAGGGAGTCTAAATATATCTCTTGTTACTCAACAGTGCCTGTTCAATTGGATGAGCCATTGTGGATGGTAGGAGTGTCACATTTTCTTCATGCTAACATGATTACATTATGTATGAAATTAGATGCTCTTATTTTGTCTCAATCACTTTTAGAGGTAATGTTTGCATGGCCATACATAATATGTAATGGATGACATTAGAAACAGTCATGTTTTTGTTTCATGTAAGTAGTAGTGATATTATGTTTGTCTTTCCATAGGGTATCACTGATACTCAGAGAAAAGTGACTTTTGAACATACTCTTACTAGTAAGACACAAAATGTCATTGAAAGAATGACTGAACAGTTAAGACGAAATAATGTTCATGTTACTGCAGAGGTATTGTTGACACAATATTGTATTATATAATACTTATTTTCTGTAGGAGTATCTTCAATTATCTGGTCTGAACAATCTCTTTCCTCGAGTTCTATGTTATTTGAAGTGTCCTGTGTCTACAGACCACAGTAAACTCATAGACAGTGAGTTAGTAATAAATATTTAATTAGTTTTGACATCTCCTTTTATTGTAGTCTACTTGAATCAAGTGACAGCTCTTAATAATCTATTAGTCATAGCACAAGAATTGCAGACAGATCTGCAAGTGTCTGCCTCACACAAATACATAGCTCACCAGTTGGCAATACTCTATGTTAGTTCTAACATATTATGATAATACAATGTCTGTTCTATGATAAGTTGCTGAGCAATTTCTTAATACTATAGCAATGTGTAGGATCATTAGGTACTCCATTGGCTCCTTATAAAAGACATATTGAAGAGTTATTTGATACAGTTAAAATAGCTTGTATACCATCAGAAGAAAATCTGCCTCCAAGACTATCTTCTCAATTGCAGAAAAGGTAGATGTCCAATATAATAATATACATTTTGTTTTTTACTTTTTGTTGTAGCTTGTCAGAGCTAACACAAGCATTGATACAAGCTTCAACATCATTCCAACATGACTTGGTTTTACCACTTTCTTCTTTATTAACTACTCTTCATATTATCTGACTAATGTAGTATGTTGTATACATGAATTTCTAAATTATTGGCGTAATTTGAAGCATTGTGAAGCAGCTGGATTCAAGTATAATAAACAGTGGTTATTTATTGCAGGAAGTCCATACTTTGTTGTGTATTATGTACAGGTTGTATAAGCCAATAAAAGTGTGCTCTAATTAGAGTGGATGCAGAGCTGCTAAGTGCCAAGTGGCAGCTCTGGGTGGTTCTTCATGTAATATTAAATTACAGTATTAAATTGCAGTAGTGATATCCTATGATGTCATCATAGGCAAGTTACACCAAGAAGGACCCACAAAAATGGTTCAACTGCTTATTTTGTGCTAGCCCGAATTGTCACTTATCAGTGATATCTGTCTTACTTAGTAATGGAGCAGATCCTAACCTAGCTTTGAATGATGGCACAGAACCTCTTATGATAGCCAGTGATCAAGGTTATAGTGATATTGTTCAACTTTTACTTGACTGGAATATTTTAATAAATACCCAGAACAGCAATGGAGCAACAGCAGTTGGTTTTGCCTCCCAAAAAGGTCACTCGTCTCTTGTTTTACATTATTTAACAATGGTGCTGACCCAAATTTTTCTATGAAAAATGGAGCAACACCTTTAATTGCAGCCAGTGGGAAAGTTTACAATGATGTTATTAAACTGTTACTCACCTTGACATTTTGCCAACAGTTTTAGTGGAAAATATACATCTGGTGATGACTGTTGTTATCACATGACAACTGTTATATAGTTGTTACAAAAACCATATACAAGTCTATAAAATGCATGACTTAGCAAAAAAGAGCCTTTATAAACTCTCGTTACTTTAGTAATGTCACTCACACTCATGAATTGTCATCAAATATTGCCACACCTATAGTTTTTGAACTACAGCATTATAGTATGATGAACAAATTCTAAGTGGAAATATGGAAGGTTAATATTTCTATGATTTAAGTTACTACTGTGGTGAGGGTTCTGCACTTTAGTAGTACTTTTCATTGTAATGGCCAAAAAAATATTAGTGCTTGTACACTAGATTATGTAACTTGCTACATGTTAACTCTTAATAATTATTATTTCATTGCAGGCAACAAAAAAAAAATTGATGAAAAAGAATTAGAGGATGAGGTAATAAAAAGTTATATGAAACAATGTTTAAAGTCTATAAGCAATAGAAAGTATTAGTTAAAGTAAAGCTATAGCTATAGTCAAATTTATATTTGGTGACAAGCACCAATGCAATTGACAACTAATGAGCCACAAGTATATTCTCATGTCAGCCTTGAGTGCCTTCTAGCATTCTGTAGTTGTTCATAACTTGTGCCAACTCTCAATTTTAAAGATATCAGTACTTTTTATTGTGAGAGGAGTAATTGTGACTGGATATGCAAAAGGCACCACTTGAGTCATTTCTGTCATTTTCAATTTTCATACTATTTTAAAGTACAGATAATACTGAATTGTTTGATACCTTGGATAAATGCATGTGTTGCTCAAGAAACAAGATATAAACGGAAATACAGTGGCAACTACCCAAAATTAATTTTGAGAATAGTGGAATTTACCCCACATACCGTGCACTAATATATGAGAACGTGAATGCTTCTACGTGCTAATTTAGAAAGAACTTTGTCTTTAAAGACGCTTCAAAATGACTGTCAGGCACTGAGATTTTTTTATTCGACAGAAGTGGTCCCTTTTCAGGTCAGAATTAATTATAAGTAGATTTTACAACCATTCATACATACTTACTGTTAAGTCATATACTACTTGTTAATTGAATGGAATGTGGCTGCTATCGGTAAACAATTATAGAAGCTTGTGTTGAAAGTAATGAAGAAACAGCTGCTATTTGGGAGAACCTGGCTAATTGTGCTGTCCAGATACCTCCAGTAAGTAATTGATTAACAATAATAATAGTCTGTTACTTACATGTATGTCATTATAGGTTATTGAGAGTACAGTTGAAGAGATTGATGGTATAATATAAAAGTGTGATGTAGGTTAGGTAGGTTCTGCATTTAATCTACACCCAGTCTTGATATGGAACTAAATTAATAGATATTGTTGACATTATGACAATGTATAAACAGAAATTATAATAAATACATTACTAAGTTTATCCTAATATTCAAAATTCATTTATTTGTATTTAAAACTAAAAATTATTAATTAATGTAACATTTTGTCAGTACATTTGGCTTCAGTAATATCGTCTCAATCCCAACCATGGCTTCTGACCAGAGTTATTCTTCTGCTAAACTGCTGACTAGACCTATTGCTATAATATTTCTCATTTTTTTGTTTCTCTCTTTACTTCTTTCACCTCTATATTAGCATAATTAATGGATGGTTGATAAAATACTGAAGAGACAGACATATAGAAGGACAAATAGTCTTACATTCTTATATTTGTAGCCAACGTAGTAAGCATATTTCCACATGTATACTAAAGTGGTTACTGATAGAACTAGATGGGGGAAAAGTGACAGCCTCACATTTTGATTGGTTCACTCAAACGTAACTGACAATTTCCTCTTGACATCATTATATACCTCAAACAGGGGTGTGGCCACATCCAAGAAATGAGGATGAGCTACGGGGCTTGTCCTGTATAGTGAAAAATAGATTGATTACAGAATGTAATCATTGAGGTAACTTTTGTGCAGATGAGAAAGAGAGAGTGAGAGTATTGCAAAGAATTAAGTAATATCAATAGCTCTTGAACAGCAGATAGAACAATTCTCATATCTCCTTTTTCAGTATCATAACACTAGTCATTTGTAGTACATGGTACATGCAGACAATAAGAACCGGCGACAAAGTCAACAACATTATGTAATAGTCGATGTCCTAGGACTGAAGATGATTGGGTCAGGAGTATGACTTGGTTAATGTGTACTACTCACTGTTTGGGCTGCTCACCTTGGCGATATTTTGTTCCATCGTACTGTTATCGAGAGCGTTGACCCAGTGTTGACTGGCACACGCCGTGCTTGTGCTGTCTGAGAGTCCAAGAACTTCGAGATAGGATGGAATCGCCTTGGCAATGAGACAGGGAAAAAAATTGTCAGACACGGAGAGGTTTGACTTAGCTCGGCTGTACCGAACAGAACCGACCATGCGTTTAATCTAAGTACCTCAATTTTACAATCTTTTGCATAGCAACAGTAGTAGTTGAACAGGCATAGTAACAGGTTTATCAGGTTGAACCAGTACTTCAATTTGTCTAGCTCATATGTTATTTTGAACTTCATGCAACTCAAAGTGCACAACTTTATGCTGTCCATCAACTTCAGATACTACGAGAGTCTTTAACCATCATGACTAGTACCCAACTTATCCATGTTATATGTACCTTCCTTATGTTAGGTGACAGCCACATAATCTACACTCTTGTAGTAAGAGATAATACATTAGATGTAATACACGTACATGGATAGTGTATACTACTTACCCTAGTACTTTAGGAACAAAACCACTCAAAGGATTAGTCAGAATAAGGCTATAAATGGAAATAATTATTATTCTTTCATA